>BLKM01000900.1:552448-630004 GCA_013340265.1 Coptotermes formosanus
AGGGAGGAAGGAATTAAGTAAAATCCACAGCTTGAAATACGAACAGATGTGCATAGTAAAAACAAAAATATTGAAATATATTGCTTTGGTTACGCAATAAAACAAAATACGTAATCTGTGCACCATGAACAGTTATGATTTATGATCTAACGTTCTTCATCTCATTAACCCTGATAGTCTTTATACACATTCTGATTAAATGTGCTTGTGGTGGATCATACGTGACTTGGACCCGCGCTTTTTCATTAGGTATGATGTCTTTGTATGGAGTTCCACGCAGTAACTATATAATAATTTGACGTTCACACAACACAATTCTTATATGAGTGTGTAAATTCTGTTATTTTGGATTCAGCTTTGTGGTCCTGAAAGGAATTCCCACTATGCAATTCTTTAACGGTAACATGCTCACTCACTGCAGATGATACGCATGCCACTAATATATAATGACAACTCCTTGCACTATGACTGTGAAATTAAGATAAGTAAACATCAATATTAGGAATCAGCCAGACACAAGAACAAAGATAACAATCTGGAAAGTTCGTCAGAGAGCACTAATATCCAATAATATAACAAACCCCAAAACTTTCACACGGTATTATCCTGTACTTTGTCACTGTAAAACCAGGTTATTTCTTTCAGTTAGTTCAGTATCATAACCCAAATTCATATTTCATACAGGAAAGTGATTGCTCTGGGCAATGTGTCCTGTGGTTTTCCTCAAGCTGATGCACTAATAACGTGACTGCTCCCGTGCTTACGCTCCCAACTTCACACACATACGAAGGTGAACAAAAAACCTCAATCACAAAGGGAGAGTTAATAAACATGCTCAATGAATATCATGCAAAATCAGCACACCAAACTACATGAAAAACTTGCCTTCGAAGAGCCCTGGATACATCATCATTCAGGGGGTTTGATGGCAAAAAAAGAGAAAGTGTCATTATTTCATACAGCATTTCAAGAAATGTCACTGAAGTGGTGGAAAAGTGTCAAAAATAAAACATACATTTCCATCTGCAGTTACAAAAATATGCTTCTGTAACAGTGCTAAATTGTCAAGTATCGGCAAAAAATGTTGGCAGTCGGTCAAATATAAAAACCATTAATAATACATACAGGAGCACACATTGATGCAAGCATGCTGACTCCAGATTTCAGAAAAAACTAAGCCAACTTCTCTCTAAAGCGCAGTCCTTCATGAGAAGCTAATAGTAGCTAACCCACTTTCCTTGTCTTTTACAGAATGCAACAGCTTATTACTATGGTCACAAGAGCTCACTAGCAAAACCCTGACATCGATTTCTTCAAAACAATCTTCAACTTAGATATAGCTTACACATCTATCTTATGACACATACATGGTGTCTGCACAATCACTTCCAAAGATAAAGGATTCTGAACGCCCCTCATGAATTAACCACTGAAATACCAGACAGGATCAGGTGGATGGTAAACATTTTCCAAATTGACAGCAGAAAAGAAGTCAATAATAACAGAGATTTTTTCATGTGATCTAACTAAGCCCAACTCCTGGTACTAGCTAGAACCTGAAGGTTTTAAATGGTGCTAATCCAAAGCCTGCTCCTGGACATGATCCTGAGCCAATTCTTAACAGTCTCCCTCACACGAAACTTATTATCCAGAAAATACATCCACTTTTAAGGCCACATTGTTTCTATACATAACAGACACTGATTAACAAGATGAAGTTGAGAGTTACTTTTTTCAACTATTCTGCACATATGTCTAACATGAGGCAGGCAGGGACTTCCTGCTGAACATTAAATGTTACTGCATATGATACAGGCTGGCAAGAATCTTCTCTGGTGTATGCTACATATCACATGATCAGTGGTATCACCCTGCAGCTATGACACATGACAAACTGTGGTAAACCAAAGAAGAACCAGCAGGATAGGAAGACTACTGTCAATTTCACTTTGAAACTTATTACAGTGTTTGTACAGTGTCTAATGACAACACATTACTCTAGGTAATGGGATTAATAATTATACGAAGATTTTAAAGGAAAAATCAAGTGACATTTTACATATAATTTGAGGTCCTACCCTGAGGATGGGGATAGCAAATTCTTCAAAAATGTCAGTAACCACCTGTGGAATCATGCGGTGCTGTCTAAATGGTATTTTGTATATCAGGCTTATCTCATTTTTCAGAAAAAAATTTTAAATTTTAAACACAGGGTCAAGCACACAATAATGACACATTTTTACAAATTCTCTCACATGTTAAAATTTGGGCAAAACCATGTGCATTGTGCAACATGATACAGTATATTACACAGACTACTGTACTGCAGAAGGTTGCCATTTCCCTGTATGTCCCCTGTTGTTGAGGCTAGAAGACATTCTGTATTCAGGACCAGAAGTTCTCACGAACAGCAGCAAATGAAACACAACACTTCTGTAAGACATTGAGGCTCATTTCAGCATTTAAAAGTGTGCCTGAAGTTGTGTGTCTGGCAGTAACTACAAGCTGGCACGCCAAATGCTTCCACACAATTATTTACAAACGCAGCTTCATTGTAACTGACTGACTTGGTACTCCTCTTGCAACTTTGATCAAACGACAGAACTGTGCCACAAAACTGGTGACTTACCTATTGAGTGCCTCCACCTTCACCATGTGAGGGTCCACATCAGCCTTGAAGTCTTTGAGTTGCTCAATCTGCCTCTTCACTGCATCAATATCTGAGCCCAGAGCACCCATACCTGCAAACCTGTCTTCAGCACTCTCCAGGAACTCCAACAGATTCTACAAACAACAATCAACATTAGCAATATGCAACCACTTAATACGTGGAACTGTTTAAAAAATGTTACTCAAATGACTTAAAATTCGGAGTATGAATAAATGCATCACCCCTGCAAATACAAATGGAAATATCTAATTCTGCTACAGTAAAATATCTTCTGCTTTTATTAAAATGTATTGAAAAAATCTGATTTTGGCCTTCACTGGACAAAAACACACAGAAAGTTAAGATCACACTTACAGTTACACAGATTAGAATGTAAAGTAAGAGATTAAATAACCATAGAGATGGGATGGCTGCAGACAGTTAGCTAAAGGTGGCACAGAAGTATAAAATTTATGGGACGAAGAGTAAGAGAAGGGTAGGGGTCAGTTTACTTTTTTTCTGAACACAACTGTCAGATTCTGAAAAAACATGACAGTGGGTACTGCCCAGCACTAACATGGAATACTCTGATTTAGAATACGCAATGTGTATGTCACACATTTTTTGAGGTTTGGCAGATAAGTGAAAAGTGTGCAGTTTTGTTTCGAAGATTAAAGCCATATTCAATCGCAAGTTTTAATAACCTTGTTTAAATGCACACACATGTACATCCTCATACATACTGCAGTATTCAATAACTGGAAATAAGAAAGTCTATGACAGCAAAATAGGTTATTGCTGTATGACCGTAGGTACCCGAACATGCATTTCATTACTGAAGGGAGATGGGCAGTATCATTACCTGCAAGGTTTCATGGAACTCCATTGCCTTCTCCATTGCGTCTATGAGATTTTCCTCCCTTTTCGCATAGAGTGCTGTTACGTTGTCCCATGCTGAGTCCAAGTCTTCAATATGCTTCTTCACTTCAGGTTTATCTGGTTCACCACACAAACTCATCAACTCCTGGCCTGTCTGACGGCACTGGTCAACTTCTGGTTTAGTCTGTGAACAGCATCAGTTGTGTGTCAAATACCTTGCTGTCCAATACTATTGCCACTATAGCATGACAGCCCAATTCTGGGTCCTAGTCTCCTCATTTATACAATAACAGAGAGTAATCGAAGGGTTGAAGCTGCTAGCATGCATTTACGGAAACTAATAGCAGAAGTAACAGTCCAAGGTCAAAAGAGGAACGCAAATTTTATGGAATAATTACCCATTACTAATACAGAATGGTAAACTAGTCACGTGCCTGATGCCCGTGGCTGTGTGGTCTAAGATGTAGGTCTTCAGCTGCTTGATTGCTGGGATCACGGGTCTGAATACTGCTGAGGGGACAGGCATTTGTCCCTTGTGTTTGTTGTGTCTAATGTACACAGCGGTTGCGTCTGCAATGAGCTGATCACTCACTTAGAGGAGACCTACTTAGTGTGTGATCTAGAAACCTCAACAATGGGGTGGATTAGGCCCAATCTGGGCTGTTGAGAGAGAAAGAGAAAGACAGAGAGAGAGAGAATCATGTCTCAGAACTTTGGGACATATGTCTTGCTGTGTGTAGGCATGCTAGTCAATATGATCACTGTGTTATCACTGCTGTGATGACTCACGAACTGGTGCTTAGTTTCCTTTTATTCCTTGCAGAGCGTAGGTGGTCTTAGTATGGTTGTGTATGTACTGAGATGAACACAGTGTTAATTTGAAATACTTTTTAAGCATGTGTCACAGCATAAACACTGCCAAATGTTTCTAAGAAGTATGCCATGTTAACAGTGCCACATAAAATGACAACAAAACAATAGTGGAATAATTATGAATGACAGGCTTGGTGCTGGATGATAAGAAAAAAATAAAAATGCCATGGTTTGACTGAAGAAAAATTGTAAAATATATAATTTGAAGATTTCACAGTGACTAAACTGGATAAAATGTTCTCAGGCTACCAGCCATGTTAAACAGCTTAATGGTGAACACACCATCGTTTCAAGAGCCACCTCCGCCCTTGTCATCAGGGAACTGACTACCTGCGAAGTCTGTTTGCGTCGTGCTGCAAACAGATTTCACAGGTAGTCAGTTCCCTGATGACGAGGGCGGAGATGGCTCCCAAAACATTGGCTTATTCGCCATTAAGCTATTTAACGTGGCTGATAGCCCAAGAACATTTTATCCAAATTGTATACTGTTGGTGCTTGATTGGAAGCAAGCCCCTAAAAACCTCTGTGCCTGTTGGCTCTTCAAAGTGGAATGATGCTAATGATGATATCCAGCCAAAAATCTATATTAAGATTTAAAAGCAAGAAAAGTAACTGCCTGTGTACCTGATCGATCTCATGACGAATCTCCTGCAAGGCCACCTGTTGTTGTTGGATGGCGGCAGGCTCAACTGCAGGTGGTTCCTGTGAGCTCAGTGACTCTTGCAAGTCCCTCAGTGTTGCCATAACATTATGCAATTCATCCCAGAATCTCTCTGCTACTGCCAGTGTATCTTCCAGGGACTTCCCTCTATCATTTGTAGCCTTCTGAACCTCATTCCACAGGCTGTTAAGTCGGTCAAGTTTGCGTTTGATGTCTGTGATAAAACATGAACTTTCCATTACTGTATGTATCATATTTCCAGTACAATAACCATAGATTTTGCATACAAGCATAACTTTGTCAGTAAAGACACTGTCACTGGGGTGGACAGCTAAATTTGCTTACTGGTTGGACCTTCACCACCATTTTTAACTGCCTCCGGGGCTCATCCAGACTCCTATCCAACGGGCAACAGGGGCTCTTTCCATACAGGTAGAACAGCTGACTGTCAAGCAGCTAGTATTCACCTCCATTTGCCTTCATTGTGAGAGGGACAACTTGAGGTCCATAAATACAGATCTCAACTTATAATTTTTAAGAAAATTAACAAAGGTGATAACAAATGTGTATTTAAAAGTGTTTCCAATTGAACAGTGTTCATTAAGTATTCTGCACACTATGAATAAGATCTTCTTTAAATCCAGCAATATAATATATATGTAAAAAACTGAAAAGGACCTTTCAAAAGAAATACATCATATAACCTCACCTCTAAAGAAGACAATGTTGCATTAACATTAAGGACAATATACTACATTATTTTTGCCATGACTTACTGGGAGTAGGGAGGCTTTACAAACCACAATGTGACCTTACAGCTATCTCAAACTTTAACGATGGCAGAGATGAGCTTTGGCGCTTAATGTTAATACTGAGATGCCTACCTTTGACAGCCGGATCTGCACGGTTGCCAGCCTTGCTGATGACATCATCAGCTGCTCTCTTTACTGCTGCAAAAGCTTCCTCTCGTTTGTCCAGATCTTCAACTAAGGCTGCATTCTCATCCATCTGGTCGCGGATACGGGGAGGATGGGCAGAGACAGGCTCAGCTGAGTTGATCTGGTCGGCTGTTGATCCCAAAGCACGCAGCATACCTTCCAGTTTGTCAGAGAACTGACTGGACTCCTGTAAAGAATGATGCAAAGTTCATTCCATATTACCAATTTATAACAATACAGTTTGTGGTTTAGTTACTGATATTTCATGCCTAACCAATAAAATTCTTAGCAACTATAAACTAAGATGATGTTAAAGACATTGTGGATTTTGACAGTTTTCTGTCAATGTAAAGTAAATGTGTCACTACTGGAGGACTCTAGCAATACAACTTAAAGATGTCTGGGCATTTAACAGACCCCACACACGCTCACGCACGCACGCACACACGCACACATACACACACCCCCTAATAGTGAGCTTCATACAGGTATGTTTACACAAGAGATTTAAGAATTCAAATCTTAAATGCTAAACTCTGGGAATGGTGTAACGTGTGCTTTAATTTTCTTTCTGCACTTACTCCTTGTCAGTGTCTGTTCATCAACCATGGCACCTTGTGAGATTATTTCTTGAGCTCTGACTATCAAGTTCACAAGTTGCACCAACTTGAAGTTTCAAATATTTATCTTGTTACAAGTACTGCATATTTTGAAGTAGCTTACTTTAATTTTAGCCTTGTGACAGTGCTTTTCATGAGTGTATGACTCTTAACGTATAACAAACTAGGGATTCAATTCAGCACATTCAAACTCCTCAGTCTGAAACAGACGTACCTGCAATGCATGTTCCAGTGCTTGCTGTCGCTGTCGGAGTTCACTTCTGAGGGCTGCATAGCGAGCGTTATCCGCATCCAAGATATCCTGAACCTTCCCTCCTTCTTCATCATTACACAGTTTGATCAGAGCTTCACCAGTCTTATTCAGCTTTTCTACCAGTGGCTTGTGCTCAGAGATTGACTGAACAAACATCTGAAACAAAGACGTATCATTCTTAAGTGCATGGTAACACATTTTAAGGGGGTTTAAAGATGCCACCAGCAAGCACAATAATCGACTACATGCACACAAATAATATGCTCAGGCACCACAAATACTGAACATTTATGGACACCTCATAACAGAAATAAAGAAAATTAATTTCCTTCCAGTTACTCAGTGCAGGCGATATTGACCCTTTTGGGATGCATGTGAGAATGCACTTGGGCAGCTGTCAGCAGAAGTCAGGAAATACTGCCTCCTCATATGACAGATTAAACTACAGACTCATTTCCAGAATGGTAACACTGAAAAATCATACATTTGCAAGACACAGCACAAGTCAGGAACCACCAGCACCCGACAGTGTTGCTAAATAACATCATTAAAAAAATGCAATAATCAACCACTGCAACTAGATTCTAATCACAAACAAAAAGATTTTCCACAAGACATGCATCTTCACAGATGTAGAATTTTTAGTAATGAAAGACACACAATGACATTACCCATGGCAGTAAGCAAATACAGATTAATTTTCCACTAGAAAATTAAGCCTAGACACAGAATGGGTCAATCTGCATTAATTGTGCTGACAATAAGTGTGACTGAATAAAGGTGAAAAAACATGTCTGATGTGGAAACACACTGTTCTCACTGACAGGATGATGATGATGATGATGATGATGATGATGATGATGATGGGCAGAAGGGAACTGAAAGTGATGGGGTCTAATACTGTTCACATTCATGTTTTACCAAGCAATATACCAGGTCCACAACACCCACCTCATTTTTGTCTTGCTGCTGAGTAATTAGATCTGGTCGCAGAGCTGGCATTGCCAACATGGCCACCTGCTGTTCCATTTCATCCAGCCAACTCACCAGTCCAGCGTGAGTTTCATGGAAATGTTCTGCCAGAGGGAGAGCCTGTTCTAACACACCCAGACGATCGGAGCTCAATGCAGATACTGTGTCCATTGTCTCACGCAGATCTTCCATCTTTTCACGAATAGTTGAGGTATCTTCATGCTGGGCAGACTCACGCAACACCTAATGCAAGGAACAATGCAACTAAAAACTTGGGATCTACTCATCAACTGAACAATGAATATGAGCTCTAAGTTACTTTTACAATGCTCTCACAACTACACAGGTTATACAGTATGAAAAATAAATTGGGAAGTTTCACAGCCCATTGTAGGGCATTATACCATTATTTACCTGGTAAAAATGAGTAAAATCACAAAGAATCTCAGTCATAAATAGATTATCTTCAAGTCAAGATTTGAATCCATGACTTTAAAAATATGAAAACAAATGTGACCACATTTGTTACGTTGCATCAACTGATAAATAGTTCCTAACATTTGGAAGGGGCATATGGCCTTCACCTACAGGGAAAAGCAGTACAAGAAGCCTTACACTGCCCTTTCATAACCATGGTAGCTATTTACCAGTCAATGTGGCATATGGCCTAGCAGACTTGATTCCTTATCACCATTGCTGTGAGAACCCCCAGTCTCACATGAGAAATGTTTGTTAACTGAATACAAAAATATCACCCATCAGTAGATACAAAAATAAAACAGAAGTAATACATGTAGTAAATACTTAAAATTCAAAACTCTCATAAGGTAGCTCCAAGCAGGAAAATTGTGACCCACATTAGAGTAAGCAATGCATGTAACTTCTGTTCAACCAAGTTCTCACGGTTTCTAGGTCAAGCACATGCGGATGTGTTCCTACAGAACAAACTTCTATTAGTGTCAGCTTTTAATTGCTATTCATGCAACTGTTCATTAACAAGTGTAAAGATATGAAAACTAATAATCAACAAGTGTTAAGGGCATAAAAACTGATAATCCCTCAACTTCTTTGGGAATTGTATTTTATATTTTTATACTTTAATCTAGTTAGTTGTTCTTTTTAATGGAAAAGTAAATCATCTGTGTTAACAAGTATTAAGTATTCATTCTAGCTCACACACAGGAAGCAATTTGCTAGTCACAAACATGAGGTAGGTGTAATAGGTAATCAGTTACATACTGTCAATTACCATTAACCCTTTCACTCCGCGATTAAATCCCCCGGCGCAGGTCCCCCAGCCGAGGTTTTTCTCTGGGCATGTAATTTCTAACGCCTGCTCTTAGATAAAAAAGCATATCTCATAGACTTTTCATTCAAATTTCATGAAAAAAAATTTCACAGTTTGTCTATGAATTGGTGAATTCGGGAAAAAATATTCACGAATTTTTACAATAAATTTAGTCCTGCAAATTACATGCATTATATAAAATGTGGGGTAAATATTTTATTATTCACATAATTCTGGTTGCTGCGCAGGATGCGTGGCACCTTTGATCACTCTTCTATCATCACACACATACACATTCGCCCGCACTATTTACACAAATTAGTTTTCGTGTGATAGTCCGCGAAAGAAGGCGCCACGCGTGTGTTGCACTCATGTCGTCAGATTCGCAGCATGAGTCTCTACCCAAGTACACTCTCATGTCATGTGTATAACCTGATTCAGCACACAGTTTATAAATTCCAACGTCGAAATTTTTCCTTTTTCTGGAAACATACTGTCTGAATATAACCCTGTCTTTGAATTTTACAATTACTTTGTCCACTGCCAAATGTTCCGAGGGGTTATAGAATTTAATATAAGCCTGGTTGAATGTTTCAAAAGACTGTCTTTATTTTCCATGGTCAGTCATATTCCTCGCCTTGGTTGGATCTCTGTCAGTCTCTAATGGCTTGGGTTATCAAGCCTTCGTGTCCATGGCAGGAAGAATGCGCTTGTGTCGCCGTAAGAATGTTTGTGTCTAACCACAGCTGTAGCAACATAAGCGCTATGTGTGAAACATTGTACGGGTTCATCTTTTGAAGGTCATTTGTTTGGTTGGGTTACTACCTCGTCCTGGCTTCACTGTGAAAAGCAGTGGACCCATGTATTTCCATTTCCTCCTCTTTCCTCCTCCTCCTCACCAGGTCCATCATCTTTGTTATGGCTACTGCTTGCTGAACACTACCCTGGTCTAACTGTTACAAAGAAGGTTTTGTATTCCTGTGCCCTCATAAATCTAATACCCTAACTAACGACCGACTTATATGATGAGAGCAAAACAGATCTAATCCTACGACGTAAATGCTGTGAAAAATTCCACGTATTTCAAGGTTGAACACGAAGTTTTTAGTACATTAGACGGTTGTGTTACGCATCTCTGCCACACAAGTCCTACAGGATGCCCCAGAACTACAACAGACATGCCTGTGAGCCCTCCTGTAGCTGTACACATAGATTTTCATGGACATCTCCAGTATTTTTGTATTAGTTCAGTCTGAAAATACGTGTTACAGTACGCCACTGAAAACCATTCAGCCGTCAATTAGTAACTGGCTTCATAGCACACCGTTGATATTCAACCCACACATGACTCCAATGCGACTGATAAACAAAACACCCTTCTCCAGAACAGTATTACTCAGCTGAGAAATGCGCACTTCGCCAACGTGTTGACATATATATCGCGACTGCTGGAGGCCTTACAGGGGTGGACAGGGAACGTTTATAACTGCACACACCAGCTCTCACCTTCAGGGAACATACCACACAGAAATCCTGAGAGGTACGTGGGATAGGGGTGGGGAAAAAAAAAAAAATGCGTCCAAATTGACACAATATTGACGACAACTGAGGCAGTCATTCAGACCGTTTAAATGCCCCCTGCGCAACTACGACAGTCGCCATTCGTAGTGTAAGGGTTAACATGTATGGCATGCTCATTTTCTTAGGTTTCCTATTACTGCTATGGTTCCTATTACGGGAAGTCAAAACAAAATTGTCACTGTTGTTTTTCACATGGAATTATGTATTTAGATCACCAATTGTTTCTCTAGGCTCTCTGGTTCTGCCTCACTTCTTGTACACATGCTGCAAAGGTCGATATATTACACCTTTCGCACTCCTCTGACAGATGGTGATATATAACGTTTCCTATACATACCTTGTACCTGTCTTGCAAAAGACACTGTAACTTGTTCCTTTGGCCTCCATTCGCACCTAACAGAAAACACAGCCTGTCTCCACTTTAAAGACCAGTCACATAAACGCATGTAAGCCTTCATGTAAAGTGTCTGTCATTTTTATTTGATTTTAAACAAAATCATAAAGTGTTGTCAAATTTTAGTAAAAATCCTCATATAAATTTTGTGAGAATCTGGTCTTGTGGAGTTGGATTGCTACAAGCAGACAGCCTGACGGACAGCAAGCTCTTGCTGCTAGTCACTCTGCAAATGCACCAAGTAACGAAACTGTACCTTCTTTGCAGTGGACAGTACGTCTCGGACACGGCCCTTCTGGCTGGAGATATCGTCATTCAGTGCTTTGTGTTCTTTCAGCTGGACTCTAATGACATCTGGGTCAGAGCTGGGAGGTTCAGCATCACGGATTTGACTTTCCACCTCATGGAACCAGTCAAGCAGCTCATCAATGTCCCCAATAACCTCCAGTGATCGCTAGGAAATATAGGAAAGTGTTACTAACTACACATGTCCAAATGAAAGGGAATCAACCAGTAAACACACTCAAGAAAGGGATTCAAATGAACAAATTAAGAAACTGATGTTAGTGACAATACAACAAAAGTGCATAATATAGGAGCTCAGTGCAAGAAATACCTTTTTCTAATAGATTTGCACGTACTGTACTAAGATGTGATGTCACAGGTGATTTACAAAACTGACCATTAACACATACACAACAGCATGTCCTTTCGCTGAAGCAAAAATATAATTACATGCTCTGTTTTAAAAAATGGGTTTAATATTCACCTTTCTCAAAATCTGTAGCAACAGTAGTGAACTGATGTCAACCTAACATTTTCATACGAAAAGTATTCTATTATCACACAATGAAAACCATAATATCAGGGCTTTAATGTTCAACCCAGTGATATACACTGATATGAGTAACAGGTTTAAGAGGTATGAAATGCCGCATGATAGGAGCAAACATAATTTACTTGTTGGACAATGGGCATTTTGTACGCATATGAAAGTTGCATGTGAATTATGTTGCACTTCAAAATCTTTGCAGCGGTGTTTCACTCGTACATGCATGCTGAGCTGACAGAACAGAACAATATGACAACTGACAAATAATTTTGAGCACCTCTGTGCCTGGAACATAGCTGCTGTACAAAGTACTACAGTGTGGGTGATGCTGTCTTGTTACACTAAAGAGCAAACATTTTCAATATAATGTGACAAGCGGCTTTGTTGTTGGTCACCCTGGTTTGCCACTTATTATACAGTTTATTTCTTTATAAACAGACTGTATGTATACAATTTTCTTATCCATATTTGTATTACAGACGTCAATCAATACAGAATTTCATAATGGTATTGGGTAATTTTCTTGGTTCATTTGCTTTTAAATTTCTCAAGTACCAAACTGAATTGAATTGTATATTGCTCTTATCTGTACTGCAAACTGTCATACTGAGTATACATAACTAAGAATTTTAAAATAAAAAAGTCTTAGAAGTGTACATTAAATTTACTTGCAATACAGAATTATTATGTAATACATATATTTTTTTCCTTATAACTGAAACCTCTAGCCAATTTTTTTGCAATGGCCAGAGTTCTCATCTTTCAGTACTTCTGAATGAATTAAGAAACACGTCATGTATCAATACACTGAAAACAAACCAATTTTACACTTTTCTCCTACATAATATTGTATTAGCTTACTGACACAAAATGAAGACAGCCTTAATTTTCAATAAGACAAAAGTTAAACCTTCTGTTGTCTTCCAACAAATTTAAAACCACCCATTCACCTCCAACATATCTGTCTTTATGCATGTACCAAACAAACAATTCATGAAATGGTTCTGATAATGTAATACTTTAAATTTTTAACAAACCGCAAACCTAAAATGATTCTACTCTTTTGCTACAAGTTGTGCCTACCTGTTTGGAAAGTTGGATGCGTTCTCCTTTACGTTGAATCTGTTCGGCAATAGCATCAAATCTACGGTTGTCGCGGGTGACAAGACCTTCTATAGTGGAAGCACCCTCCCCTGGAGAGATCTGGCACAGCTGCGGACCCACCAAGTTGATGCTCTCCAACACTGGCCGGAATTCTGCAACATATCACAGTAAAGTACTAACAGTGAAACTACTTTCGTAACTCTCTGAACCTTTTCAAACGCCAGGACAGAAACAGTATACCTGCAACAAGTGAAGTATGTGTCAGTTTTACAGGCTCTGATGATGGTACAGCATGTGCAGTATTACTTGGTTTCTGGACTTCATCTATTGTCTGGTGTTCTAAATATTACATAACATTTCATAAACTTGATGTATTTCCATCCTAAGGTAAAAGTGTGGGGAAGCGCCTGCTTAGTTTGGTCCAACAGACAGAGCTATTCTCAATCTTTGGAGACTCTATCTCAGTTTAATTACTGCCTCTATATATGTGTGTTTTTATGATCATGTTTTCTTTGAGAGATAAAGTAAAATATAAAACAACATCACAAAGACCTAAAACCAGGACTGCAAAAGAAGAAAATATCAGCCATTCATTTAATGAACCAATGCCTTAATGGCAAATAATCTGCTGTACATATACTGCAAATAAATACCTTGAATATCCTGTTCTAGTCTTTGGATATCTTCTTCTCGAGGGTCAGCACACTGCAACTGGGCTTCTGCACCCATCATCCAGTCAACTAGACGGTTATGGCTATTGTGGAACTGCTGGACCAATGGCAATGCTTCCTGCAAATCAGTAAATTACAAAAATTAAAATCACAAAACTAAATACATAGTTGATGAATCCACAATTACTATTCTTCAAAGACCAGAAACTTTTATATTTCACCACAGAACAAGTGAAAGAATCATGGATATCTGTTTGTATAAAAAACATTAAAACCTCCCCCATAATGAAGTCAAGAATACAGATTTCCAGAATTTGACTATATGGATGGATGCATTGCTATAATTACCAGTCTTGTAAAGTGGTTACAATGCACATATATTTTACTTGCATAAATTAACTTTGTTTGTCTGTGTACAATGAAATATTATTAAATGTGTGAATCAGTATAATCTAAGAATATAAGGAGATATGGAAGATGTTCGGTTAATAAGGGTTAGCTGCATATGTCTGTTATTACATCTGCAATATGGCAGGTGCTTATACCAGTGTAATATAAAGTGTTACTCAATTCCCTGTGTGTCAGTTTTATGACCAGAGAAGTTAATCTTCATCCTCATAAATAATGTGCTCTCTACAGGTAACAAAAATACTATAATGAAACAGATGACAGGCATTCATCAGCTGTCTCTTTCACTGATACAAAGGATAAAAAATGTGTTCAAGAAAGAAGTATCTCAGAACAAACAAAATTAGTCAACTTGCATGTAATGACAGCAGATGAGTAATGTTATATTGGCTTTAAAAAGACATCTGGGCCACTTCAGAAATGTGGTGTGTTGACTCGTCAATTATTACCGACTTTTGCAGGAGTGTACTGCTTTCATCTTCAGCAACAACAGTAACTATTTACTGTCAATATGGTGTCAAATACATGAAGACTTAAACCTTCACTGACGCTGCTGTCAGAGGCTCAAATCTCATAGACTTTGGTCTAAATGGTTATGATGGAAGAAGAAATAATGAACTGATATAGAGGAATTGAAATATATACATATAAAAGTAATGAAGGTGGGGGG
Source organism: Coptotermes formosanus (assembly GCA_013340265.1). NCBI lineage: Eukaryota > Metazoa > Arthropoda > Insecta > Blattodea > Rhinotermitidae > Coptotermes > Coptotermes formosanus. The sequence continues at coordinate 567,243 of BLKM01000900.1, forward strand.
AAGAGCCTGAATTTATTTTACACATGATCCTATGAAGATTTCGAAGCAGGGGTGATAAACAGAGCAAAAAACATTCACAAAGTTCATATTTTACAGATATTTTCAAAATTATAAGCATGCCACAGTCTTACAGAAACAACACAAACCTGAGCATGTTTAAGTAGATCAGCACCACGTGTTGTGAGGTCATTGAATCGTCGCTGAAGTAAATCCAGCTTGTCTTTCAACTGTAACGCTTCATCATTTGAGATGTGCTTCATAAGTTCAAGGCCACTATCAACTGTTCCATCCACTTGGCTCTGATGGTTGGCAATCTCTTCTGTCAAATCCTGAAAGTGAAACATGATCTTCAGTTTATGACATTTGGCACAATTTAATGAAAATGAACTGAAATTATGATGCATGTGTAACACACTGACAATCACTACTTTATTCTGCCAGAATCAGAAATTTCTGTTTAACATAATATGACACAATTAATTTGTTATCATCACTAGCAGACTGAAATTGACTCAGAGAAAAACCTGTCCCAGTGGCACTTTGTCCACCATAAATGCCACTGCATGCCTGTCCTATTTGTAAAGCTGAGACATCTCCCTTTCGGCCACTACACATTTCCCGTTCCCACCAACTAACTTTGTTACATTTATGAAGACAAAAGATGCTAGTATAGTTCAGGTAGCATAGGAACTTGCTGATAAGTCCTGTGGCTCAGAAAAGGACTGAAATGAAGCAGTGAACTGCGGTCGTATAGTATATTTACCAAATAATGCCCACCCACAGTGCCATTAAAAAAACAAAAATGAGATCCCAGTGTGAGTAAGTAACTTTGTAAAACCAACGTGAAGGCATTCACCTTTACCTATACTACGCATCCTTGTGCAAAGACAATTTTCCATTCTTAAATGACAGACCTTAACTGATACATGAACAGCGCAGTGTATGTAAAAAGATCTAAATACGTGTAGTAATGCTATTTGTTAACAGTATGTGTATATACAGATAAAAAAGCATGCTTCTCACTTTGCACAGTACAGCATACCTTTACATATAACAACATAAAATGCCCTTAGGCCTAAGAACTGTCAGGTAAGTGATGTGGAAACAACGCTTCATTAAGTCCTAGACGGAGACCAGTGGTCAACTACATGCTCCGTATCAATTGGGTAAGAGGCTGGCTAGGCTCACACATGAATGTGTATGCAAAATATTTAAGTTTTTAACACTTCCAATCATTGTCTTGGGCACAGTGCTTTCTCATGCCTGGCAATACCTGCAAAGCTGTAGAAAAAGATCCTTACCGCAAGGTCATCCATCTGTTCCAGCAGTTTATCTGTATGTACAGCCAGGACTCTGTATTTTGCCAGACGGTGCTCCATTCCCTCCATCCATGCCTGCAGATCTTGGTACGTAAGTACCAGGTGACGCAGACCAGCACGTGACTGTTGGAGCAGCTGGCCTACGTTTTCTGAGGCACCTACCAAGGCAGCGTAACGATCCGTCATGTCTTGTACCTTGAATGCCACACCTGACGCTTCATCCTCACCTACTAGTGCCATCAGTGCACTGGCCACCTCTGTCAGCTCCAAGAAATCTGGTTTCTTGCGTATGATGTCATTGTGTAGAGCCTGTGCAAAAATGACATCATTATGTAACAAGGACATATTATTTTCAAGCACTATTAGTTCCTTTTGTTTTGTAACTATAACACACATCAGCATCTGCATGGGATTGTATCATCTCAGCTCAATGAGATAAATATTTCCTTACCATCATGCACTACTTTTGAGCTGTATGTGTAAAACATGAGTACTTTTTAAATACTGCCATTAGCAATGATATTGAACATAACATGGGAAACAACTGATGAATACTGGCTAAAAGGAAGTGAGCACTTCAGTTCAGTTCAAAGTTTCAAGACAAAGTCTTGAGTTTGTTCAGCTGGTAGATGCTCTACATGTGCCACACAAATTTCTTTTCTTCGACACTTCCTCAACTGCAAAGGTTATAGCATAAAATATGACAGTAACTTAAAACAGTAAATTTGCAAATACATAGAAATGTTCGTAGCCTATTTTAGGCCAAGAGTTCCAGAATCTGCAAGCAGGGACTGAAGAAACCCATGTCACAAAGCACTCTCACTTCTGTGCCAAGACCTGAGACTAGAACACCTAAAATATGTGTTACACATTTGGCAGTGTAATTTGGTTCAATGTTAGGAAGTCTAAAAGAATTACAACTTACACTGTGTTCCTTAATCCTCTGCTGTATCTTCTCTTCATCAGTTGGAACAAGCTCCATGTCTTTCACTTGCTTTTCAGTGCGATCTAACCATTCAAGTAATGGCACCAACTTGTCCTGGAAACATGACAGACAAATGAAGTAGGGTACAACTCCATTTGTGTCTTACATACAGGATACAATATAGCAGATCACGTTAACTTAAATTTCTAACTTAGGTCCTGAACACATAAGTGACATAGTAAAGTACATTTTCTTTACTTAATACCCACCATCCCGGTGAATTAAAGGTGTTCTGAACATGCCAATAAAACTGTGTACATACCCACATCTTCTTCCTACTGAAAAACTATTTTATAACACATTCAGTGCCTTCTATATTCATTTAAACTGAAAACACATCTAAGTGACCTTTGGCTCAAATAAATTTTAGTAATCATAAATTGCATGCGAAGACACAAAGGGGTTAAGAACATAAAAAATAATATTGATAGAGTTGGTTAAAATCCTACACACAAATTTCAGTCTAAAACACAAAATACAACCAACTTCTTAACTCACAGTTTTCATTCATTCATTACGGAGTGTACTTCAAATGTCCTAAAAACTGTTCGTCGTCTTATGAAGTATTTTCTTGTTCGTACTTCAAAGAGGAAAGTCAACATGCGTACAATACTTTTTTGTTGTCCTTACAGACCTGTCACTGTGTTCCTCTTTCCCTTACTACAATTACCTGTTTCTCTATGGAAAACTAAAAGGCAGTTTTGCTCCTACAAACTCTGTCGGCATGTTCATAAGGAATAAAGACTGATGCTTCTCGAATTTCACCCCACCCTCCCCACCAAATTACACACCTGGAAGTCCTTTGCTACTGCCATGGCTTGCTGCAGGTCTTCATAACGTTGAGCAGCCCCAGTTGTTAAGTTTTCAAAACGTTCCATAAGTTCTCGCAACTGCCGTTCAATACCCTTGCGCTCCACAGGGTCAGCACCAGCCACCACTTCATTGCCCATGGCAAACAGTGATGTCATTGAATTCTGGCGGTCAAGCAGCATCTTCTTGAGAAACTGTACATTAAAGACAACAAACCTTTCAATTTCAGGTATTTAATGCACAGGCTTTCAGTGTAATACATTTACACAAGGCATGTTCAATATGTAAGGCTCCCTAGCCTGTGTTAATAAACCATTTTATTTTGGTAACATGCAACATATGGTACAAGAGTCAGCCACCCAGATGCTAGTCAGGCAATATAAGTTGATGTGCAATGGCTGAGATGGTGGAGACTTGGTCTTGCAAGGGATTTTATAGTGCTTAGTTTTTTACAAGCAAATTTATGTTGCATACATAATAATGCACTGCCAACTTGACAGGGGCATACAGTGGGTGATGGTGTAATAAAGAATGCAGCATGTCAGAATATGATGCAGAGTTTGAAGGTGGTTAACCCTTACGGTACGTGCGGCATATATGTATGCCGGCATTTAAATAACCCTGCGGTACGAGCGGCGTACATATATGCCAGCGGTATTTAAACGCTGTAAGGTTTTTCGCTGTGCATGCTATGAAATCATTTAGGAGAAAAAGTATAGCTCCAGTCATCCTTAACTTCGCATTAGATGACATTTAGTGGTCTGCTTCAGGCTCCGACCACTTTATCCAACGAAATAACTCCCGTACTCTTTGACTGTGAGCCTGTTTGCATGTGGTCTGAAAGCATCAGCACTTTTCTTACGCCCACGTTTGGCTGGCTGTGTTGATCTCATATTTCATTGAGTGCGTAGTGGTGACACACAACGGCAGATATAGGCTGAAGCACGGTTCAATATGGGACACGTATATTCCAAATGGTACAGCTAAAGATTGGGCTTGTGAGTAACAAATACTTTGTGTTGTGTACCATGCTCAACTGAAAGAAAAAACCAGGACTTATAATGAGTGGTCTGTTTCTTATCGCATGCAGGCTTGGTATATTTTCCTTCGTAGAAAAAATGACATCACATGGTCACGCCGTATGTCTGGGCACAAAACTTTCGTGTGCAAAAATGTACTAAAACTCTATTGTCTTTATTCTAATAAAACCTCAAGAAACCCTTTTATATGGTTTTTAATTTTATTTGCATTATATTTATAATGTTTTTCAATTGTTTCTGAATTGAGAGATTTCTTTTTGTCATCTGAAACTTCATTTTATGCTCAAAAACATGTTTCCTAGTTCTGTCAGGTTGGAGTCTGTGCTTCAGGCTTTAGTGCAGTTTTCCTACAAGCGATGTGCAGAGCTGCCGAAGTACGTGGGGTTCGATTGGGTTTAGCAGTGTTTTGACTGAGCAAAGGCTCGTGTTTCATTTCAGTTACGATTGTGCATGCCTTAGAGAAAGAAAAGGACAGACGATGGGGTTGCCAAGTTTCAAATAAAGTAATGTGGCAATACTGAATGTCCTAAAATTCTATCATATATTTTCGACACTAAGCAACTTTACGGACCTTCACACGAGGCGCTGCAGAAGCCTGTCTCATTTCCTACGAAATGGAAGTAATTCCATAAATTTATCTGTTTCCGTTGGACTAATATTCACGTTTTTAGTAACACATTCCCCTCGCAGACGAACTGGCAGCATCTAGCTTGTCAGGTACAAGCAATGAACGCAACTCAATTTATGACTTCATCCCTCGGTGTGTTGTGTTTATTCAGAAGTAAGGCGCCAGAATTTTTCCTTCTAAGAATTTTGTGATAACTGCAAGTTTTGTAAAAATGAGCGCGCCCACAAAGCGTCGGAAGGTGTTGTCCCAAACGCAGATATCTGAACTGATTTGGGACAACGAGAGTGATGAAGCTGGCGCTTCAAGTTACAGCAGCTCGGAAGATAAGGGAGGTTTTGAAGACGAGCCAGGGGTGTCACACCTGCAACCGGACCGCCCAACATCCATTGGACAAATATCCAGCAGCTCAAGTTCTGGAAGTGCCTCTGAGGAAGATGAAGCTGTTCAGACTGGGCCAGGTCGACAGGTACAAATGCCGTGTACCTCGTGGACACGCCTCTCTAGCCCTCGAACAAGTGTAGTACACACGTACACAGGGGGCAACAGGGGGAAAAAGGACAACGAAGGGCCACACATAAAAGACGGTTCCAGTCCACTTAGCGTTTTCCTGTTATATGAACGGACTGTACCGAGGCCATTAGGGAGACGGCCCAGCACTGCCACACAAATGAGTAGGTTGGCGGATAGCAGTAGCAAAGAGTGGCCTATTCGTATGCCAAGCAAATAAGCAAGATGTCGCGTGTGCTCGGCCAGGGGTGAATGCAAAAGAGTTTTAGTGAAATGCCGGAAGTGTGATAGGGGATTCTGTGTAGCCAGAAGCTGCTTTGAGGACTACCACACTTCAGCACAGCTCTGAAACTCTTCAGGCTGTTCAAGATAGACCTCCCTTCGCAAAACTGGGGCCTCAAACTGAAATGTAAGTAAAAGAAATGGTATATTTTCAAACTTTTGGAAATTTATGTGGGGTATGCAGGTGATAAGAATTTTTAATGTACTTTTTCAGACGCGCTGAAATATCTCTGTTTTATTTCCCACAAAGTGCCGCTTATTTCATTATTCCATCTCTTTTAGTTCACGTGATATAAATGTTTTTTCTAACCCATGCGCAAAAATTTAAAGGGCCGACCTGGAAGAATGTCGTACCCCAGGCACAAAAAGTTCGATTTAAATGCCGTCGCGTAAAGGTTAAATGGACATCCATGATGATAAACACACCAGCTGGCCTGGCACATCAAGGATGAAAGTAAACACAAGAGAAGGGGAGGAACTGATTACAGAAAACTGGTAAGTCAAAATTCAAGGTCCCTGATTCAACAATAATGAGGTGAAAATAGCTGTTCGTGAATGGTTACAAACGCAAGAGCTAGATTTCTACTGTAACTGAATTTTCACACTCATGCCAAAATGGGACAATGCATCAGTGCACTCTGGGATTAAGCTGAAAAATAATTACATTGCAGTGGAATGAATGAGCTACTTTTACATTGTAATAACTTCTCATTTAATTTTTATGACCCACGAAATCTTACTTTCCGAACAATCTTCATAATAACACTTAGTGTTGTCTGTTTATCTCTAGGAAGTTCATATCAATTTCATCTTGAATTATTTCTGTATTGTTTTTCTTTAGAAGGATATTAAGATTACAACCTTCAATAACTTTCCTATTTGCCGCATTTTCTTCTTCTATCTCCTTTTGTTTCCTTTTATCTTCCTCCTGTTACTTGTTACTTCAATAATGAAAGCATTACCAGCTAAGAATAAAGGTGTGAGACAAAAAATGAAGCTGCTGCTGTTAATTATGAATTACAGAGTGAGTGGAATGTGTTATACAAACATGAAGTAACACATAGTGTGAGAAAGTATACAATTTCTGTTTACCTAAATTACTGGTTGCTTATGCATGCACATTTATACAGACAACTCTTCTGGGTTTGAAGTGCAGCGCAAGAAACTTTAGTTCCAAGCAAACTGGGTGTTCAGAATGGCAAAAGATTAAAAATATAACTTAAAACTTTTCACTGTAAGTATTTATTTCTGTTCCATCCACCCACATACTACTGGCACGCAAATTACTCACACCCAAATAATAAGTATTAAATTTATGTTCTGTTACAAATTTACAGATTAAGATGAGTTAATTTATCCGAAATGGGTATTCATTTTTGTACCTTTTGCTCCTGCAGCTGTGCCTTGACTACTTTGTAGTCAGCAGAGGGTGGCTTCTGGTTGGCTACCATCTCCTCTGTGTCAGCAAGCCACTTTGATAAACCATCCAGGGCTTCCTGGAACTTCCCTGATTGCAGAAGACCAACATCCAGTTTGCGGTCCCGTTCATTCAGCTGGAAACAAGTGAAAACATAAATAATTATTACACATAATGACACAAACTCACTATGCAACAGGTACATTATGAAAAAGATGGTTAGTACTAAGGATAAACCACATGACTGAGTAACATAAGGAGCAATGTGGAAGCACAGTATGTGATGAAAATAGTGGTTTACTCTTATAAGAGCACAGTAAAGGTAAAAGGTACAGCCTTCCCTGTTCTTGCCATGAGAACATACAGCAGGAACAGAGGTACAGCTTCACTTATTCTTAACCTTGGCACAGATAAGAATGAGTGGAACTATACTTCTACTTCATTTGTAAAATCATTATGGTGGATTTACAAAAACATTGTAACATGAAATCTTCTTCAGCATCAAGGATTCAGTGTTTTGTACTGTTTCACCTTGAAATTTTTATAATCTACCCGTCCATTTCTTCAAGGACTCTCTATTGTTGCAGAGTCAACAGAATAAATAATTTTCCAAAATTCAATGCCTTCATTTAACTTATTCTATAACCTCATTGAAGCATGAACAATACCTTACAGATTCTCAAAATTTCCTGCATAAGTGAAACTTACAGAAATCAATTTTGACAATGTTGATCTGGGACTTTGTTCCAGGGTGGATAAGTTGTACACTAAGATTCAGTCTTCTGGGACATGATGCTATGCCACTGGGTTACGGGTTCCAAAAGTTGTGCAGCCCAAGTCCTTCTTGGACTGCCTGACCCTTGAAAATGAAGCCACTATGTTCTTTCAAGATGCCAGGAACCATACACACAATGACATTTGGTCACATTCTAGAAAACTTAAATCCCCAGCAACACTGCTGTCAGAACGTCAGATCTTGCAGACATACATTAATTTGAAATGTGGAAGTTGACACACACCAAAACAAGATTTGACTATACACAGTGGCACAGAAGTCACTTGACACTAGACGCAACATGTTAATTGAACTTTACTGACACAATACTTACATTTGTTGACTCTACAAATGTTCAAAATATCTTCCTTCTACAGTGAAACACTGTCTAAGTCTTTCTGGAACTCTTGCACATACCGCCTCACAACGCTGCCTGTTATCGTACATATGGTGCTCCTGTTGTTAAACATCAAGAGTCAAGTGGCTTTGTACCACCTTGTGTATGTACATATATATACTATTCTTCAAAGTAAAAACTTCTTACCCTGTCCTTCAGGTCATTCCACTTATCATTCATCTTCTCAAGGTCCTTCTCAAGGCTACTAGTGTTAACACCCCCTGCAGCCGACTGGATTAGACCCTGTCCCAGCCGGTTGCAGTCTTCCACCTGGTGTGCCAGTGGTTCAATGCTAGAAGTCTGTAATGCCCTGAACTCTTCCTGCTGAGCCTTTATGCCTTCCACCTCTGAGCCAACAGGCTTCAATTTGCGAACTCGTTCACTGACCTGCAAATCATATCACATGCAGATGTAATTATTAAGAAAAATCATGTACAAATTTATATTACACTGCAACACTGTTCAGAGTTAATTAACAACTTAATCCATGTCACACTGCTGCACTATTCAAACAGATGAGTCTCAATTTATATCACATTTTTAACTGCAGCCAAATAACTCACAAAACTTAATTCTTTTCACTCTGCTGCTCACAAAAAGTTAAATGGATAGTACTTAATTCATAACACACTGCTATCCAAACTGAAATAATTCAATCCACATCACAATAATTCATAACCAAAGGAGTAACTATCACAACTTAATTAAAATCTGCTTAAAAGTAACTGATATAACTTATTTTGCATCACATTACTATCCTCTTCAAAACAAGTGACAGAAATTGAGTCACAACATTCCCATGCTACATATATATGTACAGTCTATAATGTTGATTGTTATCTAACACATCTTAAGTCATTTCACACACTCACAGAACTTAATATGTGTAGGCTACTATTCTTTTCAATGCAACCAACACAAATTAATCCCAACAATCTCCTGATCAAAATAACTGACAAAATTTCAGTCACACGAAAGAATGAATGAAATTATAGTTTGATAGTGTATGAAACTTGAGTTCACCTCTGCTATATCCCTAATAACTGCAGTATGGATCTGATAAAACAGTTCAAGGCGACTCAGTGCCGAATTAAGATCTTCTTCTCGAGACTTGGCCCGTTCATCTAGACGACCAAGCTGTCGCCGCAGCAGTTCCACTTGTTCACGTGTTGCTGCTGTATCAGGGGCAAATCCATTATCTACAAGATGCTCCCCTGCAGACACTGTCTTTGCAACATCATTTGCAGCCTTTGCAATCTGAAAAGAGAAAGCAGACGAACCATAATGAAGACACTCCAGTACCTTATGAATCCACCTAGCTTTTACTAATTTAAATGCCTACCATCAACTGGCATGAATATTTTTATGACTAAAGGCACCCTAGAAACTGCACTGTAATTTCAATCCAACATAAGTTGAACACAAAACAGAATCATTCATTACGTCTAATTTCTATTACTATCCTGCTGCTGATGATTTTTTAAATAACTGAAACTGTACTTAATATATGTACTGATCACCAATTTCTTATATAATATGGCAAAGTATTTGCTCCTAATACTTACACAAACATGACCTAAAATGATAAAACTTGCATGCAATGTGTCACCAGTAGCATATTCTTTAACACAGTACGCATATACATGATCATGTATGTTCCACAGATTCCGAAGGATACTGACGGACGGGGTAGACAGAATAGTCTGGAAAACTGGAAATATAAAGGAGAATAATATTAAACAGGATCTTAGGGAAAGGTGCAAATGTATGGATTGCACAGAACTGGCTGGTTCAGATGAGGATCCAATAGTGGGTTTTGGCAAACATGGTGATTACTCGGTAATTATAGTGCAGACTCATACATCTTGTATAATTCCTTGAATGTAGCTCCCTGGTGATGGCTCAAGCACAGCTGAAATGTGTCGGAGAAAATATCAGGTAAAACAGTAAGGTACGTGTATTGCCTAACAAGTGTATTTTGTTCGAATTCAATAAATGGTAATTACTTTCGTGTTCCATACAAGCACCTATAGCAGGGTTCGGCTAGGCAAACACCTGTCTGACACGTTTCCTAGTACAAATGGTTTGAAACAAGGAGATGCTCTGTTGCCATTGCTTTTCAACTTTGCTTTAGAATATGCCATTAGGAGGGTCCAGGCAAAGCAGGAGGGCTTGAAAGTAAATGGTACATATCAGCTCCTGGTTTATGCTGATGGTGTTAATATATCAGGCAGACGCATTCACAGTATAAAGAAAAACACAGAAGATTCAGTACTTGCTACTAAGGAGATTGGTCTAGAAGTAAATGCTGAGAAAACTAAGTACATGGTCATGTCTAAAAATCAGAATGCAGGACAAAATCAAAACATAAAGATAGGTAATGAATCCTTTGCAAGGGTGGAAGAATTCAAATATTTGGGAACAACCCTAATGAATTGAAACTCCATTCATGAAGAAATTAAGAGCAGAATGAAACTGGGGAATGCTTGCTATCATTCAATGCAGAATCTTTTATCTTCCAGGTTGCTATCCAAAAACACAAAGATTAGGGTATACAGAACTATAATTTTACCTGTTGTTTTGTATGGGTGTGACACTTGGTCTCTCACACTGAGGGATGAACAAAGACTGAAGGTGTTTGAGAATAGGGTGCTGAGGAAGATATTTGGGCCTAAGAGGGACAAGGTAACAGGGCAGTGGAGAAAAATACATACTGAGGAACTTAATGACCTGTACTCATCACCAAATATTATTTGGGCTATCAAATCGAGAAGCATGAGATGGACGGGGCACATGGCATGTACTGGGGAAAAGAGAGGTGCATACAGGATTTTGGTAGGGAGACCTGAAGGAAGGCAACCACTTGGGAGACCCAGGAATAGATGGGAGGATAATATTGAAATGGACCTTCAAGAAGTGAGATGCGGGGATGGATTGGATTGAGCTGGCTCAGCATAGGGACAGGTGGCAGGCTCTTGTGAATGCGGTAATGAACCTCCGGGTTCCATACATTGCGGGGAACTTCTTGACTAGCTGAGAAACTGTTAGCTTCTCAAGAAGGCCTTTGCTCCATGGAGTTAGTTAGTTAGTTAGTTAGTTAGTTAGTTCCATACAAGCAGGGACTTCAGAGATAGTAGCTATAAATTTTTGGGAATACACACATCATGGACTATTATATGTGTTGCTAAGGTTCCTCTCCCGTAGAAATACTGTAACTGCATGATCCGTGTTCCATCATTCCTGTTTTTAATTTCTTCCATTAAAAGATTATCCCAATATACTATTTAACCCTTTAAAGACGAAGCGTATCTGTTTTATATAAGGACTCAGTGCGTACCGCGCTGTAAACACTCTCCACTTTGGTTATAAAAACCAGTCTCTTAATGTTTTGTAAGGCAGAAGTTGCTGTTTGTTCTGAGATCCATACAAAACACATAAACGCAATGTGGACACCACGTAGAATTTTTTAATGTTAAACCTGGTCGTATGTAAAGTTACCACTAGGCTTTAAAAGGTTAAACCAGTTGTCTTACCATAAAATTGAAGTAAGTTTAAACAAATGTACCTTTTTAAGGAGTTTGCCTGTGTCATCGAGCTGTCCTCGAACTGTTTTGAGATCACGCCCTGGAGGTTTCATGGCATCAAGCTCATGTTCCAAGTCCGACAGGTCATGGGTCAGTCCCTTCACCTGGTCCTGCACACCAAAGTAATTCAACACTGTGTCACATATGAGGTGCTCACAGCAGTGTTGATAGAGATTCTAGTCTTTTGGAATATGACACCATGTTCAGGGGTAAACAGACTGATGTGAATAACACACCAACTGACATCATGTCATACCTGAGAAGCTGATTTGTCTTTCATTCACCTCATTTTAAAATTCACAGTAGTTTTAGCTTAAGCTAATTTACGCAATGAATAAAATTCATATCATCATTACATATTCTTTCAATATAAAGCACACATCTTGAAAAATAGAATTTGTACAGTGGCGTAACAAAAACTGTAATTCAGCCTTACTGAATATTATTTTATGAGCTATGTCAAATTTGTATGTTTTACAACATTAAATTGGTTGGAAAGATGATCATGAAAGGTGAGCAAGAATTTGGAAGGAAATGGTAAGTACTACTTATCAGACAACTATCATGGCATTCGTGTCAAGAGACTATCCAATAAATAAAAAAAAACCTCAGTCACAACACAGGGCACAATCAACAAAATCTGATTCCAATAACTGATTAAAAGCTGAATGCAGTACTGCTACACCCATCTACTCCGCCTTTTTTGACACATCTCATAAAAAAGAACATGGCTAAGATTCTAAAATTTGGAAAATGGAAAGAAAGTACCTGTAATGAAACTTGATTTGCTAAATAAATGGACTGATGAAAACTGCAAAAATTCCAGCCTCAAGCATTAGACACAACCTGGATTTCCCACATATAAATAGGACCTTACACTCAAGAGTAAGCAAAGTACTAACATTGAATTGAGTGACTGCTGTTGCTGCAGACTGTAGTTCACTGCAGCGATCATCTAACTTGGCCTGCAAATCATCCAGCCTATCGGCAAGGTTATCCACTTCATCCTGCAAGTGACTTGCATCCACACCATGTTCACCAGCCTCATTCACGAGATCGCCAGCGACCTGGCGAACTGACTGCAGTGGTTTCTTCAATCCTCCTGCCTCTTCTCGTAGTGCCTGTGTTTTAAAACCACAACAATTATGAGTGTTAATGTATCAGACGAAATCCACGACGCCCGTGTTTACCTGCATAAGGACGGGTGAAGTGTGATGCACAGTAAGGCCAGCAAAGCTAATAAAAGATGCAATATACAAACCACAGTACATTATGGTTGATCTATGATGACATAATACAAGAATTTTAACATACAAAGCCAAAACTATCTGTACCAAACTCATTTCAAACTGTGGCTAGTGAAGTCATCACCTGACATTGTGGTTAGCTCCAGTTACTGTATCTTATGTCAGTTAACACTCTAACAATGTCCCATTAAACCTCTCCTTCAAATTCTGCAGGCAATACTGTTTAATTATTTTCTGCACCAAGCATTAACTTATGTGGTTAAAGTTCATCTCTCTTTAGCTTGCAGTCCTGTAGTCTATGGTTACTGTGCATTTAAGGTTAAAATATGCTGCACCTTCGAGAAACGTACAATTTGAGTTTACTCTATTTTGGGATCAGGATGAAAAGAAACATAATACGAGTAATCAACGGTCAATATGAAAAATTATAAAAATGACCAACCCCACCAAATTCAGGACAAACTTTTTCAGACACTAGCTAAGGCAAGCTAACTGCCAAAGCACCACATGATGCTGTTTGAGCTCATATTTATTCCATACCTTTACTCGCTCCAGTAACTTTGGATCTTTAGAAGCACCACCCAAAGCATCATGTGAAGCCAATTTGTCTTCACAGCGCTGGAGTGAATGTTGAAGATCACGCAAATTCTCTGTGAAGTCAGTCAATCGTCGAGCTGTGTCCTCCAGGGACTGTGTACGCTCCAACAGATCTAAACCACCAAGACAGTGATGCCAGCACACAATGTTATTACACAGAACAAAAGAAAACTACCTACATCAATAATTTATTCAAGATACGCTTCAAAGTCGCTACATTAAAAGAATACCACAGACCTCTTTTCACTGTACTCTGAAGACAGTCACGACATTCTTATATTTCTTGTTGTGTGGGATGACAGATCTACGTAGGCTAGTGATGCATACAAAAAACTTATACAGATGTACACGTAAAGTGTCCATTACTTTTGCCCAGTGTCAACCCTCATTTAAATGGTCTGAACATTTTTTGCAAAATCTTCTGGTATTATATTTCATGAAAATCTGCAGAGTGGACAAATTGTTGTATATGTGCAGACAGACAAACAAACAAAACAATTTTAATAAGTACTCAGCAGGATGTGTATGCACCTTCAATGATGTGAGCTGGTTCATGCAATGTTTCTGATCAGGTACACTATTTCTCAGACTTAAAGAAACACACAAAAAAATAAAAAGGATAATTCCATCTAGTTCCACATCCCCTTCCACAGGGGATGGGCAAAAACAGAGCAGGTGGAGAGCCCTCCTTGATCCCTGAACCCAACACAATAATGATAGAATCATACTAAATAGAAACACAGGGAAGAAATTAACTGTGTGTCGAAATTATAATGTAATGAAACTTCATACATATAAAGGTAAAAAAAACCGACGATTGTGATCACATTCAATGGCATATGGTGTTTTTGTGACACACAGCAACAGTATAAACTGTATAGCTTATTTAAAAGACAAACTTAGACATCGTGTTTAAGCACTATGATATGAATACATATGTGGGAGCAGAGGCAAAGCTCTGAGCATTATTAACCCTCAGAGTGCTGCTGTTGTTCAATGAATGTCGCCGCAAATAAAAAAAAGTCCTTGCCCTGGTGGGAATCAAAGGTCTTGTCATATCCTGCACACACAGTCACTTTACCAACTCAGCACTGTCAAAATGTTACAAATTGTATCCAAAGGGATACTTTGTTCACTTTAAGTTATGTTGGTTAACAGATTCTGCACTTCTCTTCAATAATTTTAATTCAAACATTATACAATTTGTTTACAGATTTCCATTCATTGAATTGTATCTATAAATGAGTTAATTTTTATGAACTATATACGTTAATACACTGTGATGACAGTGACGACTTTGAAAGAAATTTGGTAGCATATTTCTTTGTACCCCAGAGAGTGTAATGCTCACCGTTATTAAGTTTGTCCCATCGCTGCTTGACAACTGCCAGTTCACCCTTTACTACTTCCTTGTCTATGTCACATGCTGCAACAAATGTGTCCCCGAGCATCCTGTGATTCTCATATTCTCCTGAACGCTTCCAGACTTCATTACGGAATGTTCCAAGTTCCTTCAGCTGCCGCTCAATATCCTTACGCTTGAAACTGGCAGGTTGCAATGTCTCTAACTTATTTTCAGCTTGAGTCAGCCATGGTAAGAAGCTCTCCTGGGCTCGGTAGTACTTGCGACAATGCTCCTAGAAACACCATATGAGTTTTGCTAGCAACATTCATTGCACCTCCAAAATGCCAAGACTCTATTTTAATAACTAAGTTAAGTAATTCAAGTTACTCCTTATTTATACATAAAAAAAGAGGCTACAATATTTAGATACCAGTATATAAAAGTGAGTTTTGTTTTTCTACAGCAGAATAACAAGTTCTCAGAATAACTTAAAATACCTCCTTTTTAAATGCTTTCATCCAAACAGAGTACAAAATGCAAGTCTATCAACAGCGGCATAACAGTTGTACCCGATTCAACTAACTGTGGCAGCAGAACCTGAAGGTTCAACACTGCTAAAACCAAATCTGAACTGAGATATGTAGATCACCCTGCCCCTCCCACCTTATTTCCAAAAGACTTTTATTAGTGTAACTCTCCCATTTCTTCAGTTTTCCAAGTGTACACTTTCCAAGAGGACTTGCCACCAAAATTGTGTATGTACTTCTTTCCTCCACATACAAGCAACACTAAAATCCCATTCTATCTTCACAGATTTGCCTATACTTTGTTACTTGAATATATCACAAGGCTGCTCACTATGTGACATTCTAAACTACTTCCACATCCTTCCTATGTATTTTTGTGAACTCTTTGTTTTCAAAACCTTGTACTTTGTTCCTCCCTCAAAGCAAGACAACAGTTTCATATCTATGAAAAGCAACATCAAATAAAAATGAAAAAGTCGGTTCTGTACAGTTTTTATGCTGTTGTTCCCATTTCATGAAAAGGGATACACCTCAAAAATGTACAAAACCAATATAGTGAAAATCAGTGAAATGAAGAAACATGGAGGTGAGGTAGTCTTCAAGACATGAAATTCAACAGTAAGGAAAATTACCAGATTAGTTCAAAATAATAAGAAAAAGATGTTAAACAATACGGACGCTTGAACATTGATTTATTTATTAAATAAAACAATGTTCTTGTGTATAAGCAACATGCCACGAAGATATGGGGGAATGGAGTTCCATACATTCTAAATACAGACCCTCAAGTAAAGGTGAGATGGTCAGCTTCATGGTCTGGTCCCTTTACCCTGGTATAATTTGAACAGGAAGCCGTGTGGGCCCCAGAACCAAACTGAACATGGGGGTTAAGCAACCAATTCTAGACCCTACCAGGATCTGAAATAGCTTGTAGCCATTCACGTAACTGACCAAGCCATTCCACCTCATATTTACAAACTAATATTTCAGTTTGTTTTAACTTCACAACACATAGCAAGTGTACCTCAATTACAGTATTTTCTTACCATACAGGTCTGCAGTCTGGTGTGCCTTTCCACAGTGTCTTTGCGCAGCCGGTCCCACTGCTGTTGTATCTTTTCTAGATCACGCTGAAGATTGCGGGTGTCACTGCTGCCACTACCACTGTTACGATGAGCTGATCGGGAAAGCATGTCATGGCCCTTGTTGAGCAGCATGATCACTTCATGCTCCTTGCTCATCACATCTTTATATATAGGCTAAAAAAAAGTAACAAATTCTGAAAATCTTCAAGCTCTACAGTATGGGCAATTTAAGAGATATGGGCCTTAAAACTGATGAAGTATACAAATAATGCAAATAATACTGTATCAACTGCTGAAGTTTGGTAAGATAAAGGTTGTCGTGTGACATGTCAATGGACGCACAGAGGGGTTGGTGAAGACACAGTTCTACTCATGCTTAACCTTGGTGCTAGTTGTGGGTGGCTGGAAAATGCCACGCACTGGCCGCTCTACCCCTAGGGAAAAGTCCTGGTTCCCATGGTAGAGGAGGCTGGGTGGGCCTATGGGCCAGTCTGGACGAATATGGAGAACAGAAATTTCTTGCCCCTGGTGGAGTTCGGACCCTGGACTGTCCAGCCGAAAGCAACTGCAATACTGACTATGCTGACACAGTGCTTAAGTTAGGTAGTCAAAGACAATTACGAATGATGATCTGGAAAGGATATGTGTAGAAGAAGTGTGGCCTGTATTAACCCTTTAAAGACGAAGCATATCTGTTTTATATAAGGACTCAGTGCGTACCGCGCTGTAAACACTCTCCACCTCAGTTATAAAAACCAGTCTCTTAATGTTTTATAAGGCAAAAGTTGCTGTTTGTTCTGAGATCCGTACAAAACACATAACCGCAATGTGGGCACCACGTAGAATTTTTTTAATGTTAAACCCGGTCGTATGTAAAGTTACCGCTAGGCTTTAAAATGTTAAGAGCCATCCTGGCATTTGCATGCTGGGACTAAGGGAAAGCACAAAGAATGTTGGTCAGTATCAGAGTCCTCCCAAATATTAAAGAATTATCCAACATCCACAACAAAACACCTGGTCAGAATTTGTTGTAAATGTTCATTGTAACTGACAAAAAATGTCACACAACACAAAGTGTGCTGACCATTATTCTGCAACAAGACCATAATAAAAAGTCAAAAAAGGAAATTTAACTCCATGTAAGAATTGGGAAATATTTTCTTTAGTCTTTACCTTAAAGTACATGACTCACATATTTGTAAAACATACCTCTTCTTGGCTGGACTCTAACAGGAATAACTTCAGTATCATACTGTGCATGAAGATAATCAATAATGAACAGAAATTTCTTACAACTGTAATTTATTAAAGAACCTAAATATGATGCATTACCTCATGATGGTCCACTTGCTGTTGCAGCACATCCCTGTCAGCAGACACCAACAGTTTCTCTGACATGCCACCTAATTCATCTGAGAGCCATCCTAAAGTCTTTGCACATGATGCTTCAAACTGACGACCATCCCTTCAAAAAACAATTGAAAAAACCTTGGATACTACACAAAGAGGGGGATACTGTCAAAGTAATCACCAGTGGAATTATGTACCTATCCCGCAAGTTCAACAGCTGTGATGCTACACTGAATTCAAATACACACATTGAAGACTGGCATCAACATTACATCCTAGGCAACATTCAACCACACAAAGTGAATGGAAAGAACATTCCTTAGTCCTGCAACATCTTATCATTTTGATGGTGTGGCGAGTATGCAAATGCATGTCACTTCGATTAATTTCTTTAAGCACAGTAAAATTTTTCAACTGTAATTCCTGAGCACTTTCTAGCGCCTTTGTTTAAGTACTGACAATGAGTGGGGTTTATCCCCTAACATTTCAGGGCTACAACTAATACTACATGACAGATCGTATTTTTAATATATTTTGATTGTAATTACTACTGACTTCAAATACAAACATAAATTGTTCACACTTTCTGTACTTTCATTTATTTAAACAAACTAATTAAACATATCACTTACTTTATTATGATTTAGTGTAATAATTAATTACTTTCATTCATTAAACATTTCCAATGGTCTTCCCCTTATTTGTAGCATAATATGAAACTGGTTACCTCAAAAATCCTTCCACCTCTGCTTTACGATGATCCAGCTTCTTCTGGAGAGTGTTATACTGTCGACCCACTGCTCCCAATTTTGCTTGGATCTCTGCCCTAGAGGCTGCGTCACTCAGTACTTCACACAGTTGTGCACCTGCTGCTTCAGCGTCTGCTAGCAGGGGACGCTGACCTTCCAGCTGCCGTTCCAAGTTCTACAAAACGAGAAAATCTGATTTAGAACTATGCCTGAATACACCAGGTAGAACAATATTAATGTACAAGAATAAATAATAACAGGAACATGTATTCTTTAAAATGATATTACAAATCAAGCCATGTTTTATTTAACCAAAATGCCTGTCTGCTAAGTATGTGAAATTTCATAGCATGTGTTCAGGAAAATAAAACAAGGTTTAATGCACACACTGCATGCTTTGAGAGACATGATGAAAAGTGAGTGTTAAAATGAACTATTTGTAGAACGAATAAAACTCGCATCTTAATGCTTGTGTAAAAGACAAGTTGTACGCAAAGGTAAATAAAAATTGTAAATGTGCATCAAACATTGTAAAATATGTCATTACATATGAAACAAATTACCTGGTTCTTAACATAGCCTCTAAGTTATAATTATCATAATTATTCACCGTAAAAATATTATTCACTTTCCTCTATCTACCCTCCCATACTGCCACTAAATCCAACTCCCTCATCACCAGTACTCTATCCATGTACATATGTACGCTTGCAACATTCCACCATGCAAATGACATGCAATTTGTTTGCTGTTTGAGCTGTGTGCAAGGATCTGTTGAATTCTATTACTGTAATGAACTGCCTGCTAACTAACACAATCTTCTCGATCAGTACAGACCAACTATGTATACTAAAGCTACAACCACAACTTGGTTGGTCAAAACTGATTCATTTGCCAACGTGTAGATGGTTAAATAAGCACAATTTTAGAGCAGTCTTCTGTTTTAATGAAAAGATTCCAACATGGTAGAAGCAGAAGCTCTTTCTTATAATACAGTGTTTGAGCCCCAATGACTGTACACTATACAAACATTCTCTCTCTCTCTCTCTCTCTCTCTCTCACACACACACACACACACACACACACACACACACACACACACACACACACACACACANACACACACACACACACACACACACACACACACACACACACACACAAAACCATGAAAACCTAAACTTATAGATGGTAAATCTCCTTATTTAATATATTTACAGCTACCCTCTAAGCCTGGAGGCCAGCTACTGAATTTTAAAGTCATGGGTGAGCCATGTCATGACAAAAGTGACAAAAACTCACTTCAATCTTCCTCAGCTGTTCTTCTGGATCCTTGTCCAATGGCAGATCATCCAGCTGGTCTGATATTCCCTGCAGTGCATCTCTCAGCCTACTGAGTCCTGCATCAAACTCCCGGCTTGTATCAACAGCAGCTCCCAAGCTATCTGCCCGCTCATCTAGGCGACCAAGCAAGTCAGCCCATCGTTGCAATATGGATGTGAGGCGTGCAGACAAACGCTGAGCATCAGGTGTGCCTGGATCCAAACGTGCAAGAACAGATTCTCCCACTTCTGAGAGATGAGACAACTGTGGCTGCTGGGTACGGAACTCCTCCCTCAGTACTTGAACTTGCTGCACTTGGCTCTGTACCATGCGTGAATCGGATGAGATTGGACCCAGAACTGTCATCATGCGGTCCTTTGCACTCAACCAGCCACTCAAGTTGTCGTAAGTATCATGGAAATCTTTCATGTCTTCCATGAACTTTATTCTGCAAACATATTGTAAATGACCATCAAAATGATGCAAATGTTACACTAGAGTGTGATACAACATGTAACAAAATATGCCCATTAACAGCAAAGTATGACCCACCAGAAAATAAATGGAGAAGACCAATAGGTAACCACATGTTCTACATGTACAACTTGCTACACAGCACACCATGTAGGCCTTGGTGTTCATGTATTGTGGATACAAATTAAATTCACAGTCATATGTGATTTATGTGATCAATCAGGTCAGCAGATGCAACTTTTTAGTTTCTACAAAGACAAAGCAAAGAAAAACAAGAGAAAGGGAATAAATTTCCCAAACTTATGATCCTCCTTCATATGGCATGCAGGGCAACACATGTTCATCAGTACGGAACTTCAAAAAGATATTCCACTTCAGGAAAAATTTCAGAACCACTGCTGCTAGAAGTTACAACCTACAAAATGTACTACATAAATCAGAAAAAAAACTACAGCCCTGCTCAATTATTAGCTTGCTGTTTAAATCTAAGCACCTGTGGTATTGGGGTACAATTCATTAATATTCTTTACAAATTTTTAAACCATACTCTGTTTCATTACCTTGAATGTAGCAATAAGATGTTTTCAGTTACATCTGTATTTAAAGGAGGCACGACTTACACACTTACTGTAAAAGTAATTTAAGAAAATGTTATTTTAAGGTTATCTTGACAGGATATACAACTTTATAACAAAACATCTGTGAACTGTTTCTCTGATGGTATGCACAAGGCATGCCTTCCTAACAATAAAGTTACCACAACATACCTGTTCTTGCAATGGTCATGAAGGGTCTTCCAACGTGAAACAACATCCTTCAGTTCATCCTGCAAGCTGTCAGCACCCAGAGCCCCTGGTTTGCGTCGTAACAAGTCATTCACTTGGCTTCTTGTGCTGTCCAGCAGGGACTGTTTCTCATACATATCTTCCACAATGGTCTTCATCTGTTTTGCTACCTTATCAGCATCTTCCTTGGTGTGTGGGACAGTCTCTTTTGGGAGATTCCGTTGAACCTTATCCAGGAATTGGCCAAGACTTCGCAGATTATCCAAGTGCCTTTTCACTTCTTCGCGAATGCTGTCAAGTTCTGCCTGGCGATCTGAGAGACGCACTCCAAGTAGACCATACCGATTGTTGATTTCTGTCAACTGCTGCTGCACTGGTGACAGTTCTGTAAATGCAAGTTTCAAGGTTTACACAGGGGTACGGGTGAGGAGTTACTCCTTCCGGGTTGCTGACACTTCAGAGGCACTATTGCCTTCAAAATGTTGAAAACCAATTACCTAGTGACAAAGCACCATATCCCAGAACAACAAGACCCTCAGTTCTGTAAATGTTTTACGCATATACATGAAACCTCTGCAGGAGATAACATGTGATAAGGACTTAAAACATAAGACAACAGAAAAGTCAGAACTGACTTCATATGCAGTAAAATAACAGAATCTGATTGGGAAAGTTGCCCAAGCTGTAACGCTTGTTACCTATGTTTGGTAGATGCTTTGTTAAAATCTTGGTCTGGGCACACACTTCCCTGAATGAGGTTTTTTATGTTTTTCCTCAGTTAGTCCACAGAAATGTCATGATAGTACCCCAAATATGCTACAACTGTTTCTTTCCAAATCTTGTGTTATTCACAATTCACCATACCATTTGATGTTACAAAGTCCAAGACAATGATGGAGTTGTAAAATAAACTATAATGAAAAGGGAATCACTGTTTTAGATGAGCTTTTATTGTATACTTGCCTCCTTGTTTATTTACGATCAAAACTTTTTATTGGCCATTTAGGTTCAAACACTGGACAGGATCAGTGATTAAGGTTAAATCCCTGAACAGGCCTTATTAAGATAAATTCTTTTCTATTAGTTAATTAGAAGGACTTCTTGCGGTAAATAGGGATAGCTAAGGAAGACAGCAAGAGGGAATGAATGTGGCTAACGCATTCAAACGGCTAAGGCTGAACAGAACATCCATCAGCTGTCATGCGAGTTTTGCAGCTCGGTGTTCCTTACTGCAATCCGAGACTTGCCACTTTTTGAGGACATAATTCCCTGAGTGGGAAGTGCCAGTGGGCAACACCCCAAAAGGTTCGTTAATCATATGTTTGGGCTCTACTGGCTTAATTCAGTGCAACCAGTCAAGTTTCATTGTTCAGAAAGTTGAATTCGGCCTATGGGGTTCTTCTAAATTTAAGTTTCGGCTAATAGGATCATTCTGGTACTGGGAAAGGGGCAACTGACTTCGTGAGTTGCAACTAAGTATGGAGGTCCGCTCTGCTTTTGGCTGTTGGGGAGTACAGTTAGTAAGTTTGGTGCGCTACAAGTTTCTGACAGTTTGTGCCAAAAATTCGAAATTGAGAATGAACTAGCCCTGTTATTCCGAGTGTTGTGGTCATTAGACTTGCTGCTAACCTTCTTAATGTACAACCACAAGTGTGGAACCATTCCAATAAATCTCTCAGGATCTATCAAGTGTTCAATGGAAATTATTGCCTTAGTTGGATAGCGGATGCTGCAGGGACCTCCCGCATAAATTACCCTGAAAACAGACATTGTGTTCACTGAGCTAACCGGAACAAAACCTGCCACTGTGGTGGACGGTAGCAAACTTGATGTCACAAGTTCACGCTACATATGGGCACTGCACTGCTACTGACTGGTACACATTTTCTTCTTCTCTCTCTTGCCAGTAATACAATGAAGTAATCTGATGTACTTCGCTCACAATCATGCTCTTCTTCCCACTAACAAGAAGACAGCTACTTCTTGGCCAAATTACACAAACTACAGTAATGAAACAATTATACGAACAGAAAACATGTACTGATGCAACTACACTTCATTAACGCTGATCTTTTCTTTCAATGTATCAAAAGTGAACCACAATATTATTTAAGTCTCGTCTACTGAAAAAATTCAAGAGGAATAATATGCTAGTTTAATACATTTCAGAATAACCTGATTCCACCGGTAAGAACAAATTATTTACCAGCATAAGAACCCAGTTAGGCAATGACAAAGGCAACTATGTGCTACTGAATATTTTGTGCACATCACTTGAATCAATCATTCTGTGTTTCATTTGAAAGCTACAATAAGGTGCATTGTACGCAGCTTGCCAAGAAGCTACAAACTTGCATGCCACTAACACACAAACATGCAAACTTCATAACATATAAGTTAAGACAAGGTGAAGATGAAATGAAAGTTACCTTCTAGATGGAAACCATCCTGAGAGGAGCGGCGGCTGCTGAACCCACTGGAACCACCTGGGGAGACTGGACTCTGAACGGAGAAACCACCACTACTTGATTTAGTTGGTGAGGGGGATCTTGCCTCATGAGATGTTCGACGTACTGTGAACAAAGGTGACATCAGAGCACGCACTAATTTTGACACCTTTAAGGGAATTTAAACGAACACAGTGACATAAAAATCAATTTATGTATGTTATTTCCACAGGCGCTGCTGTCTTCCAATCTACAGACTGACAGAGATGATGATGTACGTTTTCCATAAAACACATGGAAAAGTATCAAAGAGGAAGGGTAGCCATGACTTACACCGGAATTCTTCTGGCATTATTTGTTTAATATAGTTGTGTCTTGGCTGCTCCCCGGTGGTGCTCCCTAAAACAGCATGTTTCAAGCTTCAATAATGTACACCAGCACACGCATTCAAAAATCACTCTGTGCCACAATCCAGTACATCTACAATTAATCTTTGTGTCACAAACACTGCACATGTCAAAACAAAACAGTTGCATAAAATCAACAATGCTGACATAATGTATGTTCAATTTCAACAAAGGCTGATGTGTTTCAGTGTTTATGTATCTTGTAATACCCACTTCACTGTCTGGTAAAAGAAGGCTCATAGACTGACAGCAGCCCACTGCCCACAATTTGGCAAACACTATGTTCAGAAATATTTGACTCACATGGACTGCTTGTAACAGAAGTTCTCTTTGTGGGGCTGTAGCCAGAGCTACGCCTGCGAGCTGGACTGTCCGGTCTTTCTCCTCTCAGAAGTCCATCATAAACGTTGCCCAGATCATTCACTTTGTCAATGGTGTTACCATAATCCTTGTATTCCTTCATCAGAGGCTGCAAAAGAATTGTGGCAATTGATGGAATAACTACGTGTAAAACAAACCAATCTTTCTTTACAAACTGAAACTCCTATTTTAATGCCAAGAATGGGAAGGGAAGTAGGGAGAAAGTGAGAGAGCGAGAGAAAGAGAGAGCGACAGACAGACACAAAATAAATTTTAAAGTAAGAATCCTGTGAAAATCCTTGAAGATGTAATCACCTTCAGCTGTTCAGTTTGTCGCTTAAGGGTTTCAATTTCAACAGCCACAGGTTCAAGTCGCACCACTCGGGTTTCCATGGTTGTGAGCCACTCTAGAACCTGGTCACGTAACTTCTCATAGGCACCTAACTGATCAGCTCGGGCTCTGCTCAACTTCTGTTTATCTTCCAGAAGAGAATTCAGGTCCTTCCACTGGCCTTCCAAAGCCTGAAAGCATTAACAGAAAATCAGTAAAAAGAACTCACTACACAGTAGATCTCGTACAAACTTTAATGAAGATATTCAAAGACCACAGCAGTCCTATAAGACTTGTAAATAAAGTATTCAGCATGAAAAAACAAACTATAAAGTGGGACCTGTGTTAGATAGTGGGGGGAAGAAGGAATGGAAGACCCCCCCCCCCTCCAAAAATACAGAAACATCTAAATGATTCTTCTGATGACTACCTCTATTACTTTTGAATTTCCTTTTCTTTGTATGACCCTTTGTTTTGATGTTGGGAGGTTCATGTAATTAATGCTAGGAGTTTAGTATGACAGCATTAGTTGTAAGGATGGTGTCCCACACTAGAGAACACTGTGTTCATTGTGAAAATGCCTATGAAGTGCCATGTAGGGGCAAAGAAATTATTGATATTTTAATGTTCATGACAGTCCTTCAAGAAAAACTGCATAGCAGTGAGTGTGGTACAGATATTTTAAGAAAATTGTCCTGTGTTAGATAATCTGAAACATGTTGGACATAAGCAAACACTAACAACCAATGAAACCATGCAATATGTGGAAGAAGCAGTTCAAAGAAGTCCAAGGAAATCAATCTTACGTCTCCTTCAATCACTATTCGAGCAACACATAAAATTCTCAGACCCTTATGCAATTGACTGTGGTTTTACTTCTGTAATATGACTGTTTGAAAGAAAGTGATGTAAAATACAGAACAGTCAATCCTTACATGCAGACTCTGTACAGATAAACATACCTTTATTTTGTCCCTGACTGGAACTGTGTCTGTCACATCCTTTTTTGCAACTAGATTCTTTCCATTCCGTACAATATCATCAAACTCTCCTTGCTTAGCATCACGTCTGGCAACAATTTCATCTATTTTTACCCCATACTCAGCAATTTCAAGTTTCAAAATATCTCGAGACTCAATAGCGTCTAGCAGTTCACAGTACCACAACTCAAACTGAACAGTGGCATTTGAGAAAACAGTGAGTGCAGAATGCACTTCTTCCAATAGTTCACCACGTTTCACTGTTCTCTCCAGCAATTTGTCAAACCTAAAAGAAAGTTAAAAGGAATAAACAATCAGGCAACATGTGGAGAGCAGAATGCATTCTGTCCTTAAACTTTTAACTGCTGAACTCTTTCAGTTGCATTCCTCTTCGTGGGGTATGACATCATGCATTTTATGACAGGTACATTTACAATAGCGTTATTTATTTTTAAGTATACACATTTTATGTGTTGACAACAGCCTAGGTGGTTGAAACATGTCTGCACAAAAATAAAATTACAGTTTTAAGTGTAGATGATGGCAGTGAAAGTGGCATGTTTGGCCTGCCACACAGCACTTCAGTGCCTGTTTTTGAATTATGTGGAATTACATACTTCAAATACCAAACATACAACAGTGATGAAAAGCATTACCACATTACATCAAATACCCCTTACTTTTCAATGTACTGTAATTTTCAATTATTTTTTGCCACTGTTGATGAAAATATATCACTTCAACATGATGGCCTTCCTGTTCACTGTAAACATTTGCTTTTCCTGAGACTAGTAACACTGAAATGTGAAACTGCATCTGTATTAACATTAAGTGCCTGATTGAGAAAGATGAAAACACTTTTACATCTTCACATGTCAAAGCTACAGTCTTATTACACTGCTAGGATCTGTATGCCTCTACTCTCACCTACATTCTAGCTACCTGTTTGTACCTTCCCACATTTTTATACAGATCATTAAGAAGCAAAGGTGAAGTTTTCCCTCTACATACCACAGGGGCATATAGCAGAAGTGCAGGGTACAACTCCACTCATTCTTAACCAAGGCAGTAGACTGAAATGAGGGGTCAACTTCACAACGCATCCACTTTACCCTGGGAAAAGTCCTCAGTACCCAATGAATAGGAGGATGGGTTGGCTGCAGAGCCAGTCTGGACATTTATGGGAAGAGAAAAATCTCGTGCCGCTGCTGGGATTCAAACCCCGGATCGTCCAGCCTGTTGCCTCGTTACCACACCAACCACACAACACCAATTTTTCAGACAATTTAGAGACAGACAGACAGACAGAGAGAGAGACACACACACACGGGTTTTGCAGATTAAAAACTTTTTAACGTAAAAGCATGAGCACAGCACATCAGAACTTAATACAAAAGGAACTCCAATGAACACGGTGTCAATTACCTGGTAGTAACATCTCGCAGTTTTGTTTCAATCTTCTTGGCAAGACGTGCATTGCTAGCGGTGGCTACGAGTTCTTGTGCAGACTGTGCAACACTCTCAACACTTGGGCGATGGTTGTCCACATCTGACTGTAACAGGCGGTGCTCTCGGAGCTGCTCCTCAAGACGCTCTTTCTGAAGACTTGCTGGCCGCATGATTGACCTACAGAACATAACCCTCTTACTTTTATCCACTGACCAATTGCATTCCATCTCACTTATTCTGAGGGTGATGCTCTGGATGTGCATCCTGGACGTACCTGGTTTGAATACGGACCAGACTAGCAACTATTCTAACACATTAGTCGTGTTTTGTCAGTTGCTTGTGGGAAAAAATATGACAGTAGCTTCAACTAGGCATCACCATTACCTTTCAAATCCTTCTCTTTTTGTAAAAATTCATCAATGTCTTCTCATTTTGTAATTTGCATGTTCTAGAGCTGAAACAGCATTACTGAAGAACTGAAGAATGCACTAATCAAGTAGGCATGGATATTCAAGATCCCACACTTTTTGAGCCATATACGGGTGTGTGTGCGCGCACGCGCGCATGTGCAGAATCCTTCAAGCAGGGAAGATTGACATGAGAAAATGTTACAAACCTAACCCTTTAGTTACCGAGTATGTCAGCAGCAACCTCACCCCTGTAAGTTATCTTTATTTCAGAAATTTAAAATAAATCACAAAAAATTACAATTAAAAATTGAGCATTAACTAACTTCTTATCACAGTGATTGTGTACATGTTAAGGAAACATTCTAAGGCAGTTGTAACATGTACAGTAATACAGACACTCTCTTGTTAACAAATACCACACTCTTTAATGCTGACCAGTACATCCACACAGGGATAGTGTCATAAAGTGTGGTGACATATGTCACTGCCTGTACAGACTTGTGGGTATACAAAAAATGTATAAACATGTGCATGCATACACACATGCACACACACATCCAGATGCATATATGTGGTGAATGTTCAATGCCTTCGAATTTTTCATGTTATGCACTCCCACACAACCACTGCACACTCTTACTCAAAAACATTCATTTTTCTTTTGCGTCACAGCAAGTATTTATGTTGGTGACTTTTTTGGGTTATACATATCAGCAAACACTAGGTTGTTTTCTTCTTTTTCTCCTTGCATTACCTAATTTTCGTCTTTCATTTCAGTCTTTCAGTATCTCCTACTCCTTTCAGCATGCAAAATACCATCACTTCAGCATAAAGCATTTCACTTTCTGCCTGATACACATTACTGCAATATCTTGTGTATGTTACAATTCTTTCATCCATTCCATCATCCCATGCCTTGTTTCTCAATGCTGACTGACAGACTGCACTCAATTACAAAGTTTTTAAAATGGCTGCATAAAATAACACCAGCAAATGGCTTTTAGTCCCTTAAATGCACAAACACATAGCAACAGCACTACAACAGCACACCAAGAGCCTGAAAGAAGACAGATCACAATGGACCTTACTTAACCATCCTTGTGCCAGGTGGCTGCTCTGCTAGCCACCAGTACTCTCACATGTTATGCAGTCAGGTGATCTATCACCATTTTAAATGTGTAAAGCTTCTTTCTCATATATAAGACTCCAGCAGCAATTGCATCACTGAATCGTGTGACATTTTTACTTGTCATATGCCTCAGTATTTTTACATTTTGACGGGTTATTGATCCTTATGACTGCGTAACACCGAACAATCAAGGGCATAAAACACTAAGTCTGTATATACAACTGTGAAAATTGCACAATGGGATATCCCAGGCATAGAGGTGAGATGCAGGCCATTCCACACAAAACTCCTTAAACTTGTAATTCCTTGTTTTTAACAACATGAAGCATGTGTCCAAACTCAACATAAAGGAAAATGAAACCCACATCACTGCTCCAGTTTCTGTTTCAGAAAGACAGCAGGTTTTGCTGACAAATACATCTCAGGACAAGAAACTTCTACTTACTTTAGCTGGTTCTCTGTCACATTCAGCCACTGCATTAAACTATCCAGAGCATCCTGCACACCCTGACTCTGAACAAGTGCAGTGTCAAGAGCACGGCATTTATCAGCCAGTGCGTCAGACAGCTGGTTGTACTTTTCTTCCAGCTCCACGACAGGAGTTTCTAAAGCAGCCATCTCTGCGGGGGTCTGCTGACCTTCCAGAGACCTCAAAAGGGCTGCCACACTCTGCAGAAAGAGCATACATTTCTGATTGATATGTTACCCCATGTAAACACCAATAGCACAACACACCATGTTATACTCTGCAGTATAGCACAACACACCACGCTGTACTCCACAACAGAATACAACATGCCACATTCTTCCCCATCATATTCACTTCATTTCAGAATTTACACGCAAATTTCAAAAGCAATATAGATCATGATATACAAAACAATAACTTTGTCAGCTGCTTAGTATGTGTCTGAATGTCGCATCTTACTTTGAGGGAAAAACATAAAATTACAAATGGTCAGAGCAGGAATGCAACAAATTGCTCAAGAAAATAATAGGACAAAGCAAATAAAGTGAAAGACTTGAGGTAAAGCTGGCCATGTAACAGGCCATGAAAGCCCAGAAGGGGAGCAGGGTATAGATCTACTGTTTCTTTAACCTGGTGCTAGATGGCAGTGGGTGGTTAATACCATTCCCCTCGCTGCTTTACGCCCAAAAACGAGACCTGGTACCCACTGTTCAGGAAGCTGGGTGGGCCTCAGGGCCAATCTGGATGAGTACAGAAATCTCACCCCTGCCAGGGTTCGAACCCTGGACCGCCCAGCCTGTAACAAGTAGCTATACCAACTATGCTATCCTCATTGTCCAGGACAAACCAAGTCAGCAATTAATTTATTGCTTCCTTACTTATACAGCACAGCCAGTACTGAAGAAGCTACGACAAGCCGGGCATGCACCCAGGACGGGAACATAAGGAATATATATATCATTTTTATAAACAATAAATAAAATGATTACTTGGGAGACCAGCAATAAAGACATTACCAGTAAACTGTTTGCCTTGGTAATGAACTGTAGAATGGCTAGTAAGAAATTTGTTCACTAGTGTAGTCACATGAGCCAAAAAATCTGAATGTTTTAAACCGTATAGTTTATTTACAAGTTAGTACTACATGCCCATATTAATGTAAAGAGTCAAACACAAACATGAATCAAGGCAGTGAAGAGACATGATTTTTAAGGTATATGGAAGAAACAATCAGAAAGGACACAAGGAGAATTTACTGATAAGGGCCTTAGAAAATAAATCAACAAGTGACAGCAAAAGAAGTTATGGACAAATCTTAATAAAGCTAGAATGCCAAAGACGATCTTTAACATGAAACTAATGAGGAAAATCAAAGTCAATAAATGGACAAAAATAACCAAGACAACAAAACAAAAGTTGTACCGTAAGACACTACCTTAAGTAAGAATCGATAGTGGTGCAGTAAGTTTATGATCTAAAAAGCAGATAATTTTTAACTACTGTCAGTCTTCTGCCTTTATTTAGGTTTCTTCTTCTTCACTTTATTATGCCAAGCATTCAATATTTCACTGTACTTTTAAATAAATGAATATGACATATCCAACATAATGACAGACAATTTTCTGCTCTTTTGCTTACCAAGCATATCAGTCACCACTGAAATGAAGAAATAAGTTTTCCTACATGTTACACACAAATGCTGAAAGGTTATGTAAGCACTACACAAACAAACAAGCAAGCAAACAAGCAAACAAGCAAACAAGCACGCACGCGCGCGCGCGCGCGCACACACACAAACGCACGCACGCACGCACGCACGCACGCACGCACGCACACACACACACACACACACACACACACACCCCCCCCTCCCTCACATGATAGAAACTGCAGTATCTTAGGGCTGAGGTACAGCATGAGAAAAAGAGGAAGTTAAAAGAAACACACCTGCTTTGCTGCATCTATAAGCCTTCCCTGGGCCACAAACTCATTGTTCAATGTCTTGGCTTTGTTTAGTTGCTCCTCCACAGTCTTTGGTTCAGCTCCAATAGGTTCTGCGAGAACTTTAGTAGCTCTTGGTTCAGCTTCACGCAACCATGTTCGAGCCTTGTCCAAGGCATCACGGTACTCACGTTGGCGGCCACCAACACCAGACAACCGATCTGACAATCCGTTAGCACGAGACAGCAAATCTCGATATTGTGCTGTGACTGCAGACACTTCATTACGTACAGCAGAATCCTGTGAAGGTTCAATGTGAGGCAACCGCTGTGGAAGGCTTGTTCTGAATTCATTCAAAGATGTAAGATACTCCTACAACAAAAGTGAAAAGTAAGCTGCAAGAGCAAACTGCAAACCTTAATAACCTTTCATGTCAAATTTTCGAACCTGCAACTACAGAAAACAAAACAGCGAAATGATTCATGTGGAATATGCACACTTCCTATGGTTGAACTCAATTCAATTGGGGTTCAACAGAAACAAACTAGAATCATTTTTGCCCAAAATAAACTTGTAAGTTGCAACTATGAAAATAAATCACAGTAGTTTTTTTGAGCTGAGAAACTGTTACATATTAATGTTTTGTACCAACCACCAAAAATTCACATGAAAAAGAGTACACACATGATTATTATGAGAGCTTTGTAAAAAAAACAAAGCAAAAAACACTCACATATTAAAAGAAAGAATAAGATATAACAGTAATTTTGAATCTGCACTCTTGTGACATATTAGTGTTTACATGCTAAGGACATGCACAATGATGGCTGGTTCTTGAATGATATTGTAATACAATGTGGTTTTAACATATGAACAAGTCGCACGTGTGTTGGTGAAAACCCACAAGCAAATGACTCACTGATAACTGGTGGTAACTCAAAAAGATACTTGCCAAAACACACAAAAAACATACAACATGTGAAAGATGAAAGCTTATGAAATCCAACATACATAACTTAAACCTTACTGTCTGTGAATGGGATTTAAATCCCACACAGTATGAGAACTGGCATCCAGATTTATGTTGGTGGATATTTAGTTACATCAGTATTAAAAAATGACTCAAAATACTAGCTATAAAAATTACCGGAATACATGACTGTGAAGTGTGCACAACAGATTCAACAATTTTGTTGTGGTTCTTGCAAGGTTCACTTCATATCTGATATGGATAAGTTTACATTAGGGCGTCAAGTGTCTTATCAGGCAAGTTAATAAAGTTATGAAAAGTGGCCATTGGCACTGTTATGCCTATTTGTATGTCCATCAGGACACATGGAACAACTTGGCCCCTGGTGGATGGATTTTTTGGGAAATTTTATACTCAGAGTTTTACTAAAATGTGTCATGAAAATTCAGGTTTGTTTAAAATCAGACAAAAATAACAGGTTCTTTACATAAAGACCTATACACACTTATGACTTCTACAATATTTAAAAATTATTCTGTTTAATCTTGTTTGTGAGGTTATTTTGGTTTTTTGAGGTCCCTTCCAGAAGTGCCAGGGAAGTGTTTTATATGACCCACCCTCCCATTTCCATGTCCATAACCTTGGCAGCCAACATACAATAAATCTAAGAACCAAATATAGGGTCATTATTTTATCTGACAACTATGAGCTGCCACTTTCTGTTGGCTTGTTTATTGTGTTAACATAACTCATTTAGGTGACTGCCAATGTACATGGCAGAAGCGGCACATACGAGGAGCCATATAAAATAAGGACCCTGTATTAGAAATAAACTCATAAATGATTTTTTATGAAAAACATTCTGACTCAGCATTTAAGTTATTGACAACGGTTTCACATGAATAATATAATTTACATTAACAAGGACTTTTTCCATCATCACTGTATTTAACAATAATCACAGTGTTTTGGAAGCAGTCAGCTTCTGAAACAATGCGACTACTGTTCCGTATGGTGACAATGGAAAAAGTCCTCGATAATGTAAGTGATATTATTCAAAAGTATTTTGCTACATTACACACATCAAATATTCGGACGAAAGAGTACAAAAACTACAAGTTTAATTTTGAGTTTAGTTGATTCTGTCAAGATACCCTGTGCACCATTTTTACCTTCACATGGATAGGAAAAGTATCTCTGTAAGATGTGATGTGTTCCATCTATGGGGTTTCTGTTGAAATGTGTGTTTTACATGAAAACCCTATGTATGTCCTTCCAGTATTTTTGTAAGATCATAAAATATGAAAAAGAGAGACATTTATAGCTTTGTTAACAGCCACACATTAACTTTCTTAACTACTGAAAATCACTCAACAAACCTTAGATTCATCCACAAACTTCTGTGCTGCCATGGTGATGAAACGCAAGTCAGCCTGGTGAGCAATAACATCACTTACAAACTCCTTCGTACTGTCTGCATTGCTGGTCAGTTTATTCAAGTTAGACAAGGAC
Organism: Coptotermes formosanus; assembly: GCA_013340265.1. NCBI lineage: Eukaryota > Metazoa > Arthropoda > Insecta > Blattodea > Rhinotermitidae > Coptotermes > Coptotermes formosanus. The sequence goes on from BLKM01000900.1 coordinate 600,874, forward strand.
CTCTCTTTATCTTCCAAAGTTTGACGGGCCTTATGAAGCCAGGTAGAGAATGCAACAAGTTCATTCCTGGAAGCAGCAACAGCAGGAAAAAAATGTATTAGCATCCAAATACTTGTTCAGAAATTATGGATATGCCATGCTCACATGCAAGTTTCATTCTGTATCTAAATGTTACAAAGTAAAGTTGCTAAAAATACCTGAACTTGCTAAGCTCATCACAAGCAGCAGTGAGACGCCTGAGTAATTTATCTGTCCTGTCCACAGCACGTTCATAACGAGTCTTGAGTGAGCGGCCATTCTTCTCGAGAGTAGACACTTCATCGCTAGACAGAACGTCACCACCCGATGCAACCACCTGCCGCACCTGGTCCAGGCATGATGCCACTGGCCTTGAGTGAGTGTCCAAGTCATCTTTCACTTGCTGCATACATAAGGACAAAACAAGTCGTGAAACATGTGTTCTCCAAAGTAAGCTACACACAGAGTATCTATCAAGTAACTGTTGTACACACAGAGAATAAAGAGGTGCAGGCAGATTACAAGTACATATTAGAGATACGTTTGTGTAGTGAATTGAATACTAAACAAGGAAAAAGTCCAAGATTTGGACATTTTGATATATCATGAAGCAGACAGGCCTACCACAGAAGAAATATAGATCAAATTAAGCACACAGGAGCACAGAAATGCATTATATGTGACAGACAATAAGACTCCACCAGAAGCACAAAGGATGTTCAATAAACAACCACTGGGGAGACCAGTCTACGTGGGGGGAATGAGTGGAGATATAAAGAGACAGACAGGGGAGTAACACAGATGGAAGATGAAGGCCTATACGACACAAAAGAATGGAGGAGGATTTTCTACGTGTCCAACACTAGTAAAAATGTCAACAGATTAGCTGCTGAATAATTAAGCATTTAATTAAGTGGAGAAACAGGAATCATCATGGAAATGATAAAAAAAATAAAATTATGAACTTGGTAAAGATGCAAAACAAAGCAAGACACTTCTAGCAACCAGTAAATTCTGACAGACATAAATGATAAGACACAAGTAACCGTGAAACTTCATCATTTCATAAGACACCTTCAAAACGTTCAATGCAAAATTTGGACGGGGGGGAAAAACCAAACCTTGTTTTCCAATAACTATCAATATTTCATTACCTCTCAACTTTTGCATCAGGAACATAAACACAGACAACATTTCGTTTACTGAAAGTGAACTAAAATACTTAACATAATTCCTTTCTTTGCCAATTTTGTAATTTGTGTCTCATGACCTGCCTGGCTTCGAAAATTGACTGTTATTACGTTTTCATTAACTGCTTCCAAACTGTCAAGTGCAGATTTATAACAAGTATTTACACGAACAGCTTCTCTCATATTTTTACAACTAATGTTAATATGTCGGAAGTACCTACCTACCACTGACAGTCAACTGCCCAGCTACAGGTATGTAAAAATGGTTTAAATGCAAAAATGAAAATAAATGAGCAGATTACAGTACTTTTCTGGTCCTTGGTTTTCCAATTTGTTGAATCACATTTTGGGATTAGGCCAGTTCAATGTAACATACAGTATTTCAGTTTAAAAGATGTGGTTTGTGTTACTAGCATTATACTGCCACTAATTGTTTTAAAGAATAATTCTCATAATATGAACAATTATGACAACAATGATAACACCAGTCTTTCAAAAGGCTCTTGGGGGGGGGGGGGGCGGGGGCAAAAATATTTGTACTTTGGTGAACGGAACAAAGCATAATTTTAAAACCAAAACTGTTACTATGAGATGTGCAATTGAAATCTGTATGTTGTGCTGCTGTGGAAGTTGGTGTAGTTGCACGTCTGAGTCAGTAAACACACTGGCAAACACTTGTGTAGAACAGTAGAGTTGGCCAGGTGAGTAGCTAACCCAAGCATTACAGCAGCTTAAAAGTGGCATAACAGATTGTAAATCTGTCCAAACAGGACCAGACAGCAGTAATTCAGTTTCTCAGACAGGAAGGATGGTAACGTGCTGAAAATCATGGATGGGTGTGTGCCGCCTATGGTGCTACGTGTGTGTGAAAGACAATGGTGATGAATTAGATCTGTTGCTGCAAATGGCAGGCAGTGAACAAGGGACATGCTCACAAAAAGCATCATATGTCAGTCTCATCACAACATTTCTAGTGGTTCAATACTGGACAGTGATGGGTTTCTGTGGCAGATTGTGGTAGGTGATGAAACATGGTCTCACCATATTGAACCACAGGATAATCAGCAGGCATACAATACAGACAACCCACTTTACCCTAATGGAAGAAATTAAAGTCACAAGTGCCTGCTGACAGAGTAATGTTGACTAAATTCTTTGACACTGAGCAATCCCTCGCTTTGATCTTCAAATCAAGCTAACAAGATCATGGGACTGGTGTCTCGGTGCCTCTTGCAATATTTTCTACCTCCTCAATACCTTCATCCAAGCACATTCTCAAATAAGTTTCAGCTGGACATGCCTCCTATTTCTTTTTAGTAATTCTCTCTTCGTGCCAACAACACTGCTGTTTGTCATCACTGCTACCACCCCTACCACCATCATGGTAGTAGTAGTAGTAGTAGTAGTAATAAACATTACTGTTTACTATTCAAAAGCAGGAGGAGGAGGAAGAGAGCAATCACCTTCATGATGTTGATCTGATTACGGAGGTCACCTGCATCTTCTTGGACCACATCCTGTGTTGCGAGCTTGTCTTCCACTTCCCCAATCCAGGCCAGAAGTTTAGACAATGTCTCATCACAGTGTTTGTACTTCTCTTCCACTGCTTGCTACATTAAACACAGAGTACAGCTATAACTCAACAATCAAGTTACACAATGTGATCAAATCAGAAGCAAAGCAAAATGTGAGAAATGGAGCTAATTTTGTACATAAACATGTGAAAAGTGTCACAAGAGTGTCCTTCCCAGCCTGTTAGAAGTTCTAAATTTTGTTGACTTAACTGAGAAATGGGAACTAATAAAGGGTTTATTTCATCACATCTATTACAGCCAGGCAATGCCACATGCCTCCACAGCTGCATATGAATACAAGAGTTTTACACAGAAAGAATGAAAGCTGTGTTGAGAAACTGAAAATTACAAGTGTTTTAAAATTATGGTACTGTACGAGTCCATTAACATTTTTGTAGTGAAACAATTCCTCTTCATCACCAGCACCCAAATTATGTTCTGTAGACTGCGGCATTTTTCCACTGAAACTTGACTAATGGTAGCCTTTTCCCAATCTTTAGAAAAAATGAAGTTAATGGATAAAACTATTTCCATTTTACGTTCTCACATTGTCTTACACAAAAGTCATCCACCCAGCTGGGTCTATACAGCGGCAAAATCTTTTCTGTTGGTGACACAAGTTTTGTACAGAATTAGCCCTTACAATATGAAATCTTATACCAAGACTGAATGATGAACTCTTTTTGTCACAATATCATGCCAAAGCACAGATAAGATGCAAGCTAATTCTTGCTGCTAAATGCTCATTAGCCCCCAAGAGTAGCAACTAATTAATATGTGTATTATTTAGTTTCAGAGCTACTAAGAGCACACTAATTTCAACAACCTTTCACCTTAAATGCAAAAAACACACAATAAATAATTTTCTTAACGTTAATTCTGTGACTCACCAAACTGATATTTTTGTCTTGTAATAACTTGTAACTAGACAAATAATGGTTTCAAAAATGTTAAAAGAACAGACAATTTGCCTGCAAAATATTGATTTAAGGATACCAAAACACAGAATTTAGTAAAAATTTCCACAAAATCTGTCAAGTTCTCTCTGATTAGCACTAAATAATATACCAGTAAATGACCAACAAACTCAAAACCCCTTTAACAGATAGCACTCCCTCCACCTGCATGCAGTGCAGTGCATCTCAAAGCATCAAGATTTGGATTTGATGGTCACTTCAAAATGGACTATCTTATAACACACAGCAACAGTGACTTGAACATCAAAGTACTGAATCAGAAACATGGGAACATACCTGCCACAAACCTGTTTACATGCAAAGAACACGTGATGGTTAACACTATTAAAAAACAGACAATATTTCTACCTACACATAAAGTTCACACACTACAACACTCATCATTCACACCAACGGTCATTCATGATACTTTTAGATAAAATTTAAACTGTGCCAGAAGGCACATTTACATATCTGTTATGTTAAGATTAGTTAATAATTAGGAACAATTACGATAGTATGGCACAACTGAAAATGACAAATTTAAAACCTGAAAAACAGGAAAAAGGCAAAACCATGAGTAACATCAACTGAAACAACTTAAATTACAACTATTCACAGGTTTTTTCCACACTGGTCCTTGAATTTTTATAGAAACAAAGAACAGCTGGACTTATGTAACCTCTGAATATTTGCCACGGAACACATATCAAGTCAAAAGAACACTGCAGACATTGAACACTACTTTTTATGAGTTAGTCTTACTGTATAGGTTAGCATGAGGGTTAACAAGAAAATTAGCATTGCTGAGCAGATCAATTCACAACTGGGATTTAAGGTTAGTTTCCACGCTCTCTTCATGCTTTTAGCTGTGGAAGCGAGCACATTCTCCACTTTGCATGAATAACTTTGCCCCCAAAAACAGTGTAGTCTCTTTTCATGTACTTTCCATCCAATATCCAATCACCCAATTACAGAGTTATACTTTTCAATGGTTTAGTCTGAAAGTATGCCATGAAATACCTGAAACTAAAAAACTGAAAGAGATTTGATCAGATTAAAAATTTCCACTCTGAAATTGAATGTACATTCACAAGCAGAAGTGGCTAATGTCTGTTCCCAAAATGGCAGCTGCATCTGATATAAGGGTACAATCATCATGCACATCATCATCCTGGTGACAAGGCACAATGAAAAGAATTAAGCACTGGAAGCACAACAGATGGGCAGATTTGCAAAACTGACATATGCCACTCATGTCTCAACACATTAACATCAGATACAAAATCATATACTTTAGCATGGTTTTGGTATCTGACACTAATACACAACATTTGTATATGCTGACCCATAATCAGTCCATGCATCTTTATGCTGTCTTTATTAAAAGCAGTTTCAGGCGAGACAAATGCAAAAAAGTACACTTTGAAACTAACTCTAGTAGTAACATAAATACACCACAGAAATGGTTTTATTGTTAATTTATTCTCACAACAATCAAACCTGTATATGGTGGGAACTTGGTTCTGTGCTTTCAGCCCCAACATGTAACAAAATATCATGCAAACAGTGATTTTAAGCAAAGACTAAAGGCTTCTAATTATGACAAAGCCAAAGCTATGCTTTTAGGCAGCATATTAGTCAACTCAGTACAAGCAGCTGGTTTTTGTGAACTGGAATTGTGTTAATTTCTGAATTAAAGTTGTGATTCTTAGACAGTGCAACATAGTTTAAACACTTAATTTACTCTACAAAATAGATAAAATAAGTAAATAATTTGTTGCTGTTTCTAATGATTCTTAATTAGTATTTTAAATTAGTAGTTCTTTATTAAGTACCATGTAGGAAATAAGATGCTTTTTAATGCAGTATTTGAAAGAAAAATCACGCAAGCTGTAGCAGTGTCAAGCATATTTCAGAAACTAAAGACCTCCCAGAACGTGCAACACAACCAGTATTTGTGCTTCACATTAATGCATATCATGAGGGAAGAAATCACATAGTGAACATTTAAACAAAAACTGAATTCAAGGTAAGAATTTTCAATTACTCAAAGAGGAAATCAGTCATGACCAACACTTTTTTCTTTTTATTCAAAGATTACTGAGCCAGTAATCGCTCAGTAATCTTTGAATAAAAAGGAAAATTGTTAGATGTGACTGATTTCCTCTTTGAGGAATTGAAAATTTGTACCCTGTATACATAGACCAACTGGGATGTTCAACATCGAACTTAAGAACGGAATTAATGCCTCTTTAATAAGATAATTTTGTAACAATCAAATGTGATTAAAATCAAAGACGTGGCAACTTCCAAAGGAATTTCGGGCTGTTACTTTTATTTTACTATAGCAGAATGTAAGGATCAGCATTTTTAATCAAAGCATAAAGCCTTAGAACTTCAGAACTCCACTACATGGGACAAGACCACAAATACAGTCCACCATTTAAACACATAACAGCAATGCATAGCTTGTGCAGTCAAGTGACTGGGGATTAGATGCATGACAAGGGCAAAGTTGACATACGTGGATCCTCCAAGAATCATTGAAATGTACAAAGTGAAATGGCATGTCCTCTGGCAATAAACAGTGGTTAAATTCCATGATATGTCCAATGTACAAAAGGAATGACACTTCAGTACAATCACAATAGATTGGAAGTTCCAAGGTCTTTAAATTACTTCACATCAGACTTGAATAAAATGAAATGCTAATCAGTAAACTTATGTTCAGTAAATAACACTGAGGTCTTCTGAAATAAGCATGAACATAAGAGGACTAAAAAATAATTAATCTGCATAAGAAAAACAGCAACAGAGTACTTACTCGTGCTTCTGCAGCAAGAATGTACCCCTTCTCACGCGCTTTAAGCAAGTCGATGCTTTTTCCTGTTGATGTCTCCAACATTCGCCCAGCTGCCGCATCCACAATTTTGCTAACTGAAATGGCATCTGTTAATGATGATATGTTGCCACTATCAGCATCCTTCACAACAGTTGTTGATGGATCAATTAAGCCCGACTCAATAGCCTCCTCAAGCCTTAACCTGCGCCTGTCAATAACTCCAGAAGAAAAGAATGGATCTGTAAATCCACCTGTTGTTGGGTTATAAAGCCCAAACTGCAGACCTTCAATAAGTGACAGCCCTCGGCGTGGTGTTGTCAGAAGACCCGATTCAATTGCAGCTGACAGGGAATATAAACGTGATGTTGCAGAATCTAGAACATTACCTTTCTCAGCATCCATGAGACCTTTACGGAAGGCTTCAGGCAGTTTGACAAGTTTCTTCTTTGTGCTGTCTTTAATCAGAGCTGAATCAGGATCAATTAGTCCAAGAGACACTGTTTCTTTCAATGTCAGAACTTCTTTCGATTGCGGATCAGTGAATTTTCCAGTCACTACATTGAGGTGTCCTTGTTCAGTTGCAGCATCAAATGTAAGTGGTTCACGAAGGAACACAACAGTACCTTGTTCGAAAATAATGCACAATGGCTTAACCTTCCCAGTCTGAGGATCAAATGCAGCCCTTTTGTTCATATCAATCACCCCATCTGTTATCGCTTTCTTGAGTGTGCGAAAACGTCCCGTCTGTGGATCCTTAACAACTGCAGATTCAGGATCAATCAGTTCATACCTTATTGCCTCCTCTAGCGTGCACTCCCTCATTGTTCGTGGGTCTTTGAATGTTCCACGCTGGAAGTCTATTGAACCACGCCGTACAGCTTGTTGGAAAGTTATAGGCCGTTCAACAGTGACTAGGAGACCTCTCTCCAATGCTGCATCAATGGTGTACGCTCGCTTTGTTTTAGGATCAACAATACGACCACGAGGAACATCTATTGATCCATCCTCAATACCTGAGTTAACACTCTTCAGCTGTCCAGTGACCGGGTCTTTAAGTGCTGTAGTGTTTGCATCTATCAAGCCAAGAACCAAAGCTTGAGCAACATCTAACTGGTCTCCTACATCGGGATCAGTCAATCTCCCTGTTTCAGGTCGATACAGTCCACATCGCACTGCTTCTTCAACTGACAGTGGTTTCTTTGATGTGACAATGAGTCCCTTCTCTTTCGCTTCTTTTAGAGTCAGTACTGTCTTGCTATCAGGTATCTTGTAGACACCTTGTTCTTCATCTATGAGACCTGCTTCAACTGCTTCAGGCAATTTGAAATATCTACCAGATTTGGAATGTTTAACAATTGATGTTAAGGGATTTATTAGTTCTTCTTTACAGGCATCAGATAACATCAATTTTCTTCCAGTAGAGGGATGTATAAAACACCCAGAATCAGCATCATACAGCCCCATTGCAATTGCTTCATACAGCCCAAAACCTGCACTTTCAATATCAACAATCAACCCAAGTTCCATTGCATCAGATAGATAAATTGTACAGTTAGCACCTGGTTCCTTGAACGTGCCTGCCCGTCTGTCAATGATTCCAGCACGACATGTTTCCACCAAAGAGAGGAGACGTTCAGATTTCTTATCCCAGTAACAAGGAAGTTGTGGATTGATAATAAACCTTCTAATGGCTTCATGGAGAGTTATCTTCCTACCAGTATTGGGATCTGTCAGTTTTCCTGTTGCTTCATCATACAGTCCCTGATGAATAGCTCTCTGTATTGATACTGCTGCTTTGCTATCAACAATCAAACCCAAATCAAAAGCTTCTGATATTGTTACCTCCAGGTTTCCATGTGTGAAGTCTTTAACCTTCGCGGTCTTGCCATCTACAAATCCAAGCTTAACTGCCTCTGCAAGGGAGACTTTCTTCCAAAATCCACTACGAGTGTCTTTAACATGGACAGAATCTGAATCAATTAGATTATTCTCAATTGCTTCTGCCAATGTAAGATGATCCCCACTAGATGGATCCAAGAACTGCCCCTTATCCTCATCAAAGACTCCCTTCAGAAGGGCTTCACTGAGAGACATTGGTCTCCGAACCTCAATCAAAAGGCCTTGCTCAAATGCCTCTTGGAAATCCATCTTTCTGCCAAATCGTCCAGCTCCTGCAATGGTGCCCGTCTTGGAGTCCACAATCCCTTCCTCAACAGCGTTATCAAATGTAGTGACCCTACCACCACTTGTCTTGACTAAAGTTGATGCAGGATCAATAATACCTCGTCGAATTGCACGATCTGTTGGCAGTTTCTCCCTAGTTTCTGGGTTTGTGAATTTTCCTGACTTGGGATCATAAAAACCTTTGAAAACTGCTTCTGGTAGTGAGAACTTTCTCTTGGCAGGTACAATTAGTCCGCGTTCTAGAGCATCATAGAAATGCATCTCAGCACCATTTGTAGGATCTGCTGCTGTTCCTAATTTAGGATCAATAACACCAATCTTAATAGCTTCTCCAAGGGTGATAATGTCACCAGAACGAGGGTCCTTCACTGTGAGAGCATCCCTGTTTATCTCACCTCTCTTAATAGCTTCATCCAATGTCATCCGCTCACCATCTCCGTTGATGACCATCAATCCTGTTTTAGGATCATAGCAACCCTGAGCAAGAGCTTCCTGCAGGGACCAGGGTTTTCGTGTGGTTAATATATAACCTTTCTCAAAGGCTATATCTAATGTCATTGGTGTTGGATAGGTGAGGATTCCTTTCTGAGTGTCTAGCAGGCCAGATGCTGTAGCATCTTTAACAGTAACAATTTTGTCCTGATGTGAATCCTTTACCCTGACTGATGAACAATCCACAAAGCCAAGTTCAATAGCTTCTTGAACAGTAAGTTCATCTCCCGAAGCTGGATCCGATACCTTTCCAGTGCGTGCAGAGTAGTATTCCTGCACAATTGCTTCAATTAGAGTAACACTAAATTTGTTGGTAACAATTAAACCTTTATCAAGGGCTGCGTCTAATGTCAGTAGGTTCCCATTAGTTGTATCACACAATTTACCTGTCTTGGGGTTCACCAGTTTACTTGATAATGCATCATCAAGGGAGACAAGACAATTGGACCTGGTATCTTTGCATTCTGTCACAAATGCATCAACCAATCCTCGCTTTACAGACTCCTCCACATCTATGGTTTGTTGTGTCAAGGGATCAGTAATCATGCCAGTTTTTGAACTATAAAGCCCTTTCCTTATTACAGCTTCTAATGACACTGGTTTTCTTGGTCCTGCGATCACATACCCTTTCAAGAATGCCACTTTGAACTCCACTTCTGTCCTTGTTTCCACATTCACAATCACACCTCGATTCAGATCTACAATTCCGACTTCCACAGCCTCTGATAAAGGGAGAATATCATCATTTTCTGGATTCCGGATGCTCACTGAAAGAGGATCCAGTATTCCATTTGTTAAAGCTTCTACAAAGCTAAATGTTGCTCCTGTTTTAGGATCCAGAACATCACCAGTTTTAGCATCATATAGTCCTGCATCAACAGCTTCTTGGAATGTTAGGGATGGCCGAGGTTTTACTTTGCTTGGCTTACTTGGGCCAGGTTTCTCAACAATCCAGCCCAATTTCACAGCTTCAAAGAAAGGTACACGTTTTCCTGTTTGAGGATCCACCATATGACCGGAGACTTTGTCAATAAGTGGCACCTCCAAAGCTTCCCGCAAAGTAATGTAAGTCTCAGGATGGCTTGTAAGATCTTTAACTGCAATGAAGTCTGGATCAAATACATCATACTTGAGAACCAAGTCTTCAAATCTTATCGATATTCCTGTCAGGGGGTCAACAAATGAGTCAGAATCCAAATTGTAGACACCATCATTTGCCAAGTTCTCAGCATTCAAATGTTTTGTGACTTTAACTTTGTACCGTGTTTTCTCATCCACTAAACCAACCTTGGCCTTACTGAACACTTGCACAACATCCTTTAGAGCTACAGCACTTTTATCCAGTGCATCCTGTACTGTCATTTGCTCCTCCTGCCCACCTGAAGTTGGTATAGCAATACTACAACTCTCTGGTTCAATGTGCCCATCATAGATAGCTTCTCTTAAAGGCATCTTCTGTCCAACAAGTGCGTCCTTCACTGGAGATGGCGCTCTAGCCATTGTTTTGATAGTTATGATAGGACTCTTCTCCTTTTCTAAAGACTTTGTTGGACTCTTCTGACGTTCAGGTGATTTTGGAGGACTTTTCCTGCTTGGTGTTACGGAGCTTTCTTGAGCTGGTGATGCCTTTGAGGGCCTAATCTGTTCCTTCACAGATGATATCTCAGGGGATTTCTTATCCGTATTATTGTTCAAACCTTTTACAGCATTCACAACTGCCATTCCGGCAAGAACTGGAGCACCTACAACTGCCAACAGTCCTAGTTTAGCAGCTTCTTTTACATTAACACTGATTCCAGTCTTGGTGTCCTTAACTTGGCCAGTTCTTGGGTCTATCATTCCCTTCTCAACTGCTTCACGGGTTGTAACGGGCTTCCCACTACAGACATCATATATAACAGATTCAGGGTCAATAATTCCTTTATCCACAGCCTCCTTAAATGTGTAAGTCTGTGCTGGAGAATTTGGATCACGAAATTTCTTAGTTCTGTCTTCATAAAGTGTGTCAAATGCTTCTACTGGATTTAGTTTCTTGAATTTCTTCCCTGTAGGAGATTCTGTGAGCTTCTCTGAAATTTGTGTAGGCACAGATGTATCCAATAGGCCACGCTTGATGGCTTCAGATATACTCATTACTTCTCTTGTTGATGGATTTGTGTATGTGCCAGCATCAAGATCAACATATCCCTGAGCTACTGCATCTGAAAATGACATCTTAATTTCCCTTGTTGTGAATTCCTTTTTGGTTTCTGATTCATCTTTAACTATACCCTGTCTTCTGGCCACATCAAGTGGTATTATTTCTCCCGTCTGAGTATGTTTCACTTCATCTGGCCCAACCAATATATAGCCATGCTTCAACTCTATTGTCTTTGTTGTGATAGTATGATATGATGTCACTGTTTCAGTCACTGCAGTGACTGTTCCTGATGGCTCAAATGTAATGAGCTGTGGTACTGGTTTGACGACTAGTATACCACTTTCAACAGCTTCTGACACTGGGATCACTTCACCCGTTTTGGGGTTTTTGAAGGTACCTTTCTCTCCATCAATGAGATTGCAGTCCAAGGCCTGAGTTAGTTCCACACTAAACGGTGACACGGGATATGGCAAAGACATAATGAAGCCTTCTTTGATAGCTTTCTCAACAGGTATTCTAACACCTGTGATAGGATGCAAAATTTCTTTGGTTACTGGATCTACTAAGCCACGTCTCAGTGCCACAGGGAATGTCATGCCAGCAGGCGGCAGTCCCTTCACTGAACTGTCATGAGGACCTCCCTCAAACACCTTCAAGTCCTGTGCTGCAGTTAAGAGATCCACTGAGCCACTTGGCATCTTAACCAATGACTTATCGTCATCTATACAACCCTTGGCTATGGCTTCCTCCAGTGTCACTTTAGTGCCACTTGATGGTTCTACCATCTTTGACAAGGGATCCACAATCTCACACACAATTGCTTCACGTAATGATAGATGCGTTCCTGTTTCTGGATGTACAATCTTTTTAGCGTCTGGGTCCATTAGCCCCTGCTCCAACAAGCCTGGAACAGATAGACTACGAGCTATGGGAATGAGAAGACGGCCAGAGGGCCCTGCAGGATCCAGTATTCCACGGTCCATGGCTTCCTTGATGGTTAAGACATCCCCTCTTTGGGGATCTAATATTGCACCCTTATTTCCATCAAGCTTGTTGCAGTTCACAGCCTCTGCTAAACTCAAACTTTCACCATCTGAGCCTTTGAAAATCTCTGGTTTCTCCAAAATGTCAGCAGTCTCTTTGTCGATCATTCCTGTTTCAACTGCATCACGTGGTTTCACAATCTTCTTACGCATCTTCTGCAGAACAACTGGTTTTGCTTCGCGTTCAGGACTCTGAGAAAAAGACCTTGCTCGGCCTATTGAAACTTTGTATTTTGGTTCAGTTGTCACCCGTCCTCGTGTACGTTCTCCAGCGGATGGTCGATCATTATTATCATCATCATCATCATCCTCCTCCTCCTCATCATCCAGCGGTATTGCTGTTGTGCTCAGTGTCTTGACTGGTCTACTTCTTTCAACTCCATCCTGGGCAGCTGCTGTTAATTGTTTCAAGTCCTCAGGTGTCAGTAGCCCCTTTTCAACAGCTTGCTGAGCTGTAATCTCTCTTCCAGTAGTTGGATCCTGGATCACAACAGACGTGGATACTATTTCTGTCTTTGTAGTAACTATTTGTTCAGGAGACGTCCCTTCTACAAAATGTTCTGTTGCAGCCTCAAAACTACGTAAAGTCTCATCATCAATGAGGCCACGTTCATAAGCAACCTCTATTGGGACTTCCTCACCAGTGTTTGTATCCGAAACCAAAGCTTTCTTCACAACTTTGACAGCTTTCACAGCAGCAACAAGAGGTGAACCCACAACAGCTAACACTCCAAACTTGGCAGCTTCAGCTAATGGAATCTTACGCCCTGCTTTATCTTTGTAATCCCCAGTTTCCTTATCAACAATTCCTTTTCTCATGGCTTCATTGATGTTCAGACTCTTTCCAGTATAAGGATCCTTGACTTTCACCATCCTGGGCTCAATTTTTCCAGTCTTCACAGCTGCTACAAGACTGTCTGCTTTGCCAGACTCTGTGGAAATGACTAATGATGTAGCAGGATCATATATGATGCCAGGTGCAACCTGCAAGGGCTCTAGGGTGGACATATCAGGCTTGGAGCCCTTTATTTCTGTGAAAGTTGGTGGATTTCCAGCAGAACCACTTCCAACATCTGACAATTCAACCAGATCAGGCTTTCCAGTAATTTTTGTAACCTGGATTAATCGTGAAGATGTATGATCATGGTCCATTCTTCCCTCTAAGATCACAAAGTTCTTAGTGATAGCTTCCTTCATGGCAAATTTCTTGCCTCCACTAGTATAATGACCAGTTCCATCTAGCACTCTCTTTTCTAAACTTCTTATCAAGGATATCTTTCTCCCATTGTTTGGATCGATAACAAGTGCAGAAGCTGGATTTATAATCTCAAGTTTTACACACTCCTCAAATGAAACCAACCTGTCTGTTCCTGGGATAATGAACAAACCAGTAACTGGATCAAAAAATCTCTGCTCAATTGCCTCACAGAGGTACCACCCATCAGGGGGTAGTTCAAATACCTGTTTCTCCATTGCTGCTGCTTGTCGTTCACTGGACAAAAATTCTGCAGAATCTGCTTTATAAGAAGGTACACTGACTGAAGTTTGTGACTGAGGTAAACAAACAACAGAGGAATCAACAACATCCTCATCTGGGTACTTTAGCGGTTTATGCTTGACAGGAGATGAACCTCTTCCAGGAGACGATGTTCCCTTTTTAGGAGAAGGACTTCTCCCCTTACCAACAACAATGTCAAAGCCTGGCTTTTCTTTAACTGGAGACACATTAGGGCTTCTCCCTTTCACAGGAGATCCTACCAAACTGTGATCAAAGCTTCTGTCTTTAACAGGTGATAAGTTTTCAGGGCTTTGACCTTTCAATACGGGCTGCCCAAGATCTAAGGATTTTTCTTTCACAGGGGACACACTGCCTGGGCTTCTAATCTTCACTGGACTTCCACTGGGAGATTTTGTGGGTGAGGCTGACCCCAAAGACCCTGACCTTGTAGGTGAATGATTTGGGCTGCCACCAGGAGATGGGAAGCCAATCAGTCCCTCATTCACTGCATCCTGGACAGACAGCACCCTCCCTGTATCTGGGTCTCTAAAAGTTTGGTTAGTTTCATCAATCAAACCTTGGCGGACTGCGTCACCAAACGTCATTTTAATATCGGATGTAGTAACACCACTGGAAGTGATGGTCACATAACGCTTTACAGTTTTTGTGACAGTCTGTGTTGTGACTGTGATAGCTAGGAGACTCCCCAACAAAGCAGCCCCCTCAGGAGAAATCAGTCTACGCCGAACAGCCTCATCCAATGGAAGGGGTTTCCGGTTCTTTGGATCCAATACCTGGCCAGTCTTAGGATCAAGGTGACATTTTGCAACAGCTTCTAGAACAGTCAGTTCCCTTCCTCTATCTCTGATACCTATTTTCCTACTCAACATTTCCAATACTTCTGGGCGTACGAGGTTCTGTTTCACAGCTTGATCTATAGAAATTGTCTTTCCCAGTTTTGGATCAATGACAAACATTGCAACACCAGTTTTCATGCTCAAAGCACCTTTTGCTATTGCTGTATTAAGACTTACAAAGTCACTACCATTTGGGTCTTTAAATCCATCAATATCAAAGATTGACTTCACAGATACTGACGTTATTAATCCCCTGTTCACAGCTTCTGGAATTGTGCAAATTTCTCCTGTTGATGCATCTCTGAATTTTCCTTCTGGAAGGATTATTTCTTCAGCCAGTGCTTCAGACAATGTCAGTAAACTATCTGTTTTTGTATTTGTAATACTTTTCACATTATCTGAATCAAGGACACCTCTTGCTATACATTCTAGAATTGGAAGTTTGTTTTTGTGTAATGGACTAAGAATCTTCCCTGTGTTATCTATCAACTCCAAGTCACTGCAGTCTTTTAATGTCATTGGCTTAACAATTAGCTTTCTCCTTCTTGCCTCTCGCAATGGAAGAACTTCCTGAGAGATTCCATGTATGTACTTCCCTTGCTTTGGATCTAGAATTCCACTAGCAGTTGCTTCGGAAACAGTAACTTTGTTGTCTGTAGAGGCATCCACAACCTCTCTTACACTTGGATCAATTATACCTTTTTTAATTGCAACTGTCAGCGGGAATTTGTCACCAGAGTTTCTGTCCACAATCTGTCCACTGCGGTCATCTACTAGGCCATGAGAAATTGCATCAGACAGACAAATTCCGGAATTACTTGGTTTCTTCTTTCCTTTTTCTCCTGTAGGATCCCTATCAATTAAATTCCTTGCAAATGCTTCCTTTAATGATATGTGTTCCCCACCTGTTGGATTTGTGAATTGCCCTGTCTCTGGATTAACCATCCCTTTTGCAACTGCTTCAGCAATGCTAATTCTTTTGTGCTGGTCCACATCACTAGTATACATTACCTTTACCCGTCCTTCTGCCGAAGTCACAAATCCCCGTTCTGCGTCAAACAGTTCACGCTGTATTGCTTCCAGGAGTGACAGTTGTCGTCCAGACTGACCATCATCTTCTACAATTCCACATGGTCCAAGAAGCCTTTCAGCCAAAGCAGGATCTACAAGACCTCTAGCTGCTGCTTCTTCAATGCTGACTGTTGGTGATCGCCCATCTGGTGATGTCACTATCCGACCTGTTCTTACATCTAAAATTCGAAGACTTATGGCATCACCAACAGTCAGCACCTCTCCAGTTGAAGGATGGATTATCCCTAAACTTTCTATAATGTTATCAGTTCCAATTCCTTCTTCTACTTTGTGTATCCTCTTCAGTGATCGTATCTCTGAAAACTGCATTGAGCTCCCAGACCATTTTGTGGGGGAGTCCTTACGGATCTTGGATGGACTCAGCCCAGAGCCAGCCTCACCATTGGTTGAAACAACTGCATTAGAATAGATGCTGGTCCCTCCTTTTGTAAATGCTGCTGACTCATGAGTGTCAAAGTCTGGCTTTGAACGCTTCTTTGTAGGCAGTCCACTTGATGTTGTTACAGTTACGAGTGATGCTGCACTGTTCTGAGGATCATCAGCAAATGCTTTTGTATGGTTGAGGTCATGATGAGCAGATGTACTGACACGGTGGAAATATCTGCTGAATAAATAATGTGTTTACCCGTGTTATCACATACCCTCTAAAGAATGTATCATGACACAAAGTTCTCTCAAATTTGTAACTTCCATTCAGATTAGTTTTTTGAAACTACATTATGAGTTATCACTTATGACCTGTTCACTTCTATTAAACACAAATGATATGTTACATGTTGCAGAATTCAAAACTAAACACCAGCACAAGCAATTCAACTAAATTATGACTTAGAAGAAGTACTAATCCTTCAGTCTGCTAATGAAGTGTTTTCCAAGAAACTGTATCAAAACTTATATACAAATATCCATTTTCAAGATACCAGCATATTAATAATCACATCAGTGATCATTATTACTACCGAAAAATAAATCTTGGACACTTTTTTGTATGTCAAAGTACCATGGGACAGTACAAACATTCATCATAGATGTCACACCTGTCGACATAATTTACAACTGTTTAAGTCTTTCATTACGTGCTCTGAGCATTTAAACTTTGCTGACACTTGTTAACAAGTGCAAACAGGTACAAACTGTTCAAGACACCATTCACTTCAAGGAAAATGCCAACAAAAATTACGTATTACATACAGAAAAGATCACTTACAAAGAATTCTTATTTACTTAAATTAACAGTGGAACAATCTTATATGAAAATTTGCTATTAAAATGAAAGCATTATTTTTTAATGGAAAAGAATGAATGGTATCAACATTCGTATTAGATAACATACCAATGTAACAAATATGCAAACCTATGATATATAAACCAAGACTGTACACAGATAAGGAAAATTAGAGGAAAACATTTGTATGTTTAGGAGAAATAATTCAGAACTGGTAAAATACATTCAGGAGTACATGTTTCAGGTTATAGAAAGTATTGGTTAAACAGATGATAAATACAACAGTGACACAAATAAGAAAGAATAATACAATCAGCCAAATACAGCTGGAGAGATGACTACACACAGGAAGAGATACACAGATGATATGGACAGAATGTGTAAACACAAGTTATCAAAGACAGATTTATAAACCTACAGGCAGGCAAAGCATGAAAGAATCCAAGGATATGCTTTAAGAAAGATTTTAATGCTGATACAGTAACAATTAGTTAGTCCAACTCAGTGTTCAAACACTAAACATCCATAGAACCCTCATGACTAAATCTGAGCTTCCACGGAATTCTTCTAAAGCAAGGGACTACTTTTAAGGTGCAAAAACAAAACAAAACTTCTGAAACACACAATTTCACTTAAAAAATAAAATATTTATGTACATATATGGAAAACAAAATTTCTTACAGGTGATTTACACAAAAAATAAACCCAGCACCAATTATGTATAAAGATGAAGAGGAAAATAAAAACAGTGCAAAATAAAATTATCAAAATTACATTTACCATTTCCACTATAAAGGAAAGGTGCTTACAGAACCCGTGAAAGTCACCAACAGAACCACAGCACTGTGCAACAGTTTGAATACCACTGGACTAACGGACCAACTAAAGATGCTGCTACCGTATTAAAATCTATCCATTATTCACCATTAACACCACTTTCACAACACAAAAATCATGAAATACATTTCCTTTAACCATACACAGCAGGATGTCCAAACATTGTTCAGTCAAACATCTTGGTTCTGCACACAATAGTTTATTTTCATTATCCATCTAATATGTAACTGTCATTTAAAATTATTAACACAAAGTCTATTTCTCTGTCCACGCAATTTTCTAAACACTTGTAAAAAACAAGAAATAAAAAATAAACAAAAGCTCAAATCACAGAAACATGAACACTGTCTACACCTTTCAATATTAATACAGCCATGCTCTGTGATGATAAACATACATAGTGTTCCACAAGGAACTATCTTGTTTCTAGACAACTTGTGGAGCCTAAAAGCTGGTTACAGTTCTGCCAAAAGCCTCTTTATTGCAGGGAAGTGTGGCTGCAAAGTTTGTCCCACTTTACGTATTCAAGATGTGAAAGCTCTACACATAAGCACACTGTGCCTGGGGTGTTCGTCAGGAATTTTCTGAATCCTGAAGTCCTTTGCAGTTCTGTCAAAAACCTCTCTGTTGCTGAGATATGTGGTTGTAAAGTTTACTTCATTGATGCATGCAACTCCTGAAGTGTCTCCTACTTGTGTGCGGTGTACACAGTATTTCATCAAGTGGGGCACATTCTACAACCACACAGCTCTACAAGGACAAAGTTTTAAGCAAAACTGCAATGGATTTGTGGTGAGCACCAATACACCCTTAGACACAACACGCTCATTTTTGTAGTTGTTTCCACAACAGCCTATTAAATGGGGTACACTTTGTAACCATAAATCTCTGCAACGAAGACATTTTAAGCATACCTACAACAAACTTGGACTACAAAAATTGCCTACATTACATCCTTCCCTGAAATTTTCTAATTGAATACACTTCCAGCGCATGTGATTTGAATGCCAGCAGTTTATATTACTCCTTTCAGACATAACTCAAACACACTAGAAACTTAAAAACTTCTGAATTTTTGAACGATATTAAACACAAAGTTCTATCCCCATAACAAACTGACCGTAAGGATATCAATAATATTGGTAGTAGCAGCATGTATATTGGCCCACATAAACTTAATCTGGTCAAATGACTTGTATAACACTACACTTATAACAGAAGTTATGGACAGGTGAAAGTTAAAATGCTCTCAATAAATTGTTCCCTGTACATCCTACTAACATAGAACTGACTGATACATGTGTGAACACATGTGTGCACCTGCATATGTACTGGGGGATGGAATGAACTGCTGAAAGCTACTGAAAGCTATTGCTGAATGAAAAGTGTCAGTGTTCAAGGTACAAATCTGAGCAATACTCACTCTGACTGCGTTGCATAATGAACACTACTGTTGTACGTTCTGGATTCTGTGGTGTCGGTCGTAGATGACTCAAAAATATTGAATTCAGTTCGGAATGTTCGCATTTGCCGAGGCTCCATCTGTGTTACCAGCAACTGTCAAAGCAAATTATTAACGTCATTAACAAAACACTACTAACTCACATTAATATTATTCAATAAAAACAAACATTACAAATTACCTAACCCCCAGTAATACAGAACCTGATACACTATACAATTATCTTATTCAGACGAGCTCAATCTACATCTCATATCTGCATCTCACTGCGGTGTGTACATGCGTGCGTGTGACATACTGTACACATAATACACTGGACGCTGCTAACACTGTACAACATCACGTGTATTGGTAATGCCAGTTATGAATAAGGTGTCACAACACTGTGCTGACAATGGAACAAACTAGCCAATTATCTCTTCAATTTTTCCTTATTTTAAATGCAAACAGCACACTGTTCCTCCACCAGTTCACACTATAAGTATCTAAAGTGTACAAAGTTGCATATATTTACAACTTCACAGAAGTCACCTTCAGCACTTTCTCAGAACCAGCAACTCTATGTATAAAAAGGGTATATCATGTCAAAGAAGTCGTTACATATGACATCATGTAGTAAATAAAAATGACCTTGTAAGTTCTCCTACAATATTTTTCCGTCTGAATGAAGTACACTTAGCTGAATGGGCTAATTTACAATCAATTATGGCACTCAGCATACAGCCATCACTGGGTATCACTAAGTTTCTCTTCTATTTTTTATTTTGTATCACTAAAGAGACAGAATTTAATGTATTTATTCCAGCTTTCAACAGCATGAATGCTTGCACCTATGAGCTAAATTTTAAAACAAATTCAGCAGTACCTCACACAATTTTTGATTCCACTTTCCTGTCTACTTTCAGAACACTGTTTCAACTTAGCATCTGTTAGTCATGGTAAAATTAATGTAAATGGTAAATCAGAGGCAGGTGGGGAGAGCGGGAGTAAGGAGAACAAAGAAAATCTCATTCAGAATACTGGATACCCAGCCAAGATTCAAACTGTATACCCCCTAAATGATAGAAATGCTGCCACTGTGCCAACAGAGTGTGATTAAATACATTTACACCCCTCTGCTATCTTATACATGCTGGTATTCCCTTACTTTCTTACATGTTCTCTCCATTTCCATAAAATTAAAACACATCTGCCATACTCAATTTCATGCCTTTTAATAACAGAATGTGGAATAAAATGCCTCTGATTTTATTTCAGTCCCAGTGTGGTTCGGCATGCAAAGAAATATTGGATCCTGTGCTATGTCCATGAAGGCAAAAAATGATGTGATACAATTCATTTTTGGACATTCCAATATGCTGCAACAGTACTTTTCGATAGACTAGGTCATGTCTGCTGAACACGATCCAAGAAACTTGCAATTAACTAATGCCTACTGTAATCAGATTCAGTGCTATATGCCTTAGATTAATAGTGTACCAAGGGCCATGCCATGACTCAGCAGCACTGATGCCAACCTCTCACCAAGGAGGCCCAGGGTCAATCAAAGGCCAGTCCATCATGGATATGTGGTGGAAAAACTGGGATCAGGACAGGGTTTTCTCTGAGTACTACAATGTATTCCTGTCAGTATCATTCCACCAATGCTCCATATTCATTCATTCAGTCATTCATCCACCTGTGCATCCACCCACTCAGCTACCCATCCATATCCATCCACATCCACACCATCCATCCATCCATCCATCCATCCATCACTGATGTTATATAATCTCAATAGCTAACAACATTGTTAAATATGACATTTTGGAGATGACACAGTTTACACATGCACTGCTGCCATGTTGCATATTTAAATTATCTTGATGGTGGTCTATTGCAGATATTAGATAGTCATGAATTATTTTTTCCTGCATTTTGTAAAATATTTATCACACTGAAAAAGGCTTCAAATAAATTTTTCACACCTTAAAGAAGCATGTCATTATGTTACATGCCAGTTATTTCACTATAATGAGCCATATTTTATAAACTCAATAAGTCCAATTCAAGCACCATACAAAGCACGTAATTCATACAACCTATATGAACCTCAAAATTAAATTCACCAAAGTTCATCAAAATCCACTCCATAGTTTCAAAGATTATGAAACAAACAGAAAAAAATTCATTGCACTTCATACAAAGGACACACGATAAAACCATCAATCCATTCAATCACCTTTGATTCCTTCATGGCAGAAAATCTGCCTTCCTTGCATTTCTTCATGGTGAGGAAATCAACTAACTTCTACACAGTGAAAATAACAACTGCTCCGAAATACAAGTGTTTAACTTATTATGAAACATAATGCTACTGAGCATAATGCTTCTACACACACACACATGCACACCAGTTTGCCTCACAGACTCTAAAATGTCTTGAGGCTGTTCTAACCAGCATCAGGTGGGATTGTCTGAATGCTCACTGTAACTCTGTGGGAGTCACTGCTCCCCTACCAGTCTACCGAAGTGCAAGTGGGTTTGTTGTTTGTTCATCTCTCCTCACTTTATTCAAGTATCAAATCAGACTATGCCACAGTATTAATCAAACACAAATAATATGTGAATTTTTTTAACTTTCACTCAGTGGTACAACCCAGGAGTTCTTTCCTCAGTCGTGAAGTGGCCTGAGCATGAAGCTGACCACTCACCCCATCTAGTGCTGGGGTTAAGCATGAGTGCAATTATACCTCTACTCTCCCTGTGTGACCACATGGTGTGCACAAAGACAACTTTACTTCACTTTGTATTTTAACTTCCCCGTCTTACTAGGCCTTTTCCATTTTCAAATACATACCACCAAAATAAAAGTGACATGAGATATAATTAGGGGCTCATGAGACAATGCAGTTGATGGCAGCGTTAAAAGACTCAACTGATTTTCTGTCAGTATCATACAGACGGATTAAAAACCATGTTTTTTTTTATTTTTGGAAAAGAAGATATCTGTAAATCCTCATAAAACTCAAGGTTCCCCATAGCAAAAGAAGTGGAAAATAAAGGCACTAATTATGTGTAATGACAAAGAAAGCACTTGAAACTGCAGCAGGTGGTAGAAATAGAATTCCATACATCCTTAACCTCAACAGCAGATGTATGTGAGCAGTGAACTTCATGTTCCATCAAGTCTACTCCAGACAAGGACCTCACTCATTTGATGGGATGCTGAATGAAAAGCAAAATACCTGTCTCTGGAATCAAAACTGGTCTTCTGGCCTGCAGCAAGTGCCTTTTTCAATTATGATATGCTAGTTGCATAAATTGAATGTGTACATAAATGTGACAGTGTATGCAAATTTCATCTTTCAGAATACTGAATAGATTTTGAAGAAACCTAATATAGTAGATTAACATACAAAAGTGCTTGGCCAATTTGTATGACTCCAATGTAATTACTACTTACACAAAAATTAACAATTTCCCTCAGAAATAATAAAAAGTTTGTAGAAGGTAAAGAATACAGACCCCCAACTAAGGCCTATACCCTTTGTATGACACACAGTATGTCTGCCTGAAAGATGGAGGCAGCAGGGCCCTCCAAACTGCTGACAAATTTCTACAAGATTACATGACAGCACATCCCACAAGACAATAATCTTCACATGAATGTTGAGTGTGTATACGCAATACTAGACTTTTATGGGTGACAAACAACAATGACAGACAGAAATGCACATAAAAAATGAATAATATATACAAAAATACATGCAGGTGTATCCCATTGGAACACACCTTTTGTTTCTTATTCACTTTGGGTACAAGACATGAACAAAACCAGCTCAGTGCAGTAGCTAATAATCACCTATCATGTATCCCTACTGGATGGCTGAATGAATGAATGAATGAATGAATGAATGAATGAATGAATGAATCAATCAATCAATGAATAAGTGCATGAACAAAAACAAAAACAAAAACAACAACAACAACAACATTATTTTATAAATGAACGTAATACTTAATAGCAATTATGTAGATAGGGCAAGCTTAGTCTACAAGAACTTCCAATGCCCTGTCCCACTAACGTACTCTACTACCACAGTTTGGGTTTTCTTTTGAATTAAGAGGTTTCTGTACGTGCATACCTATTAACACAACTACAGCACTGTCAATGACATGCTACAATATGAGACCACAAAAAGTATCTGTAGAACTTTGGTGAAAAAGGCTTTTCAAAATGGCCAGTATAGTGGGTGAGCAGGACACTGTAAGATCAACATTAACATTTCTGTCAGAAGAATTGGTTGTGAGAACAGCTGATTGCTCAGGATTGTGACCCGTGGCTGGCACTGGCATTAACAGAGTTGAACATTTGCATTCTGCTACCTGATGGTTTCAGTCAGTCAGCTATAACCAAATCCACAAGTCAAAAACCACTACACTCAACAACCTTAAATATATGTGGAACAAGAACTACCAGCAGCTCACTGAATTAAAAAGCAGCTTTTCACATTTACTTTAATTTACCTACATATTAAAAATTCAACTAACTATCCCTATGCCTACCAAATCAACCACTCCATGGACAACATCCTGCTTCATACTCTAACAGTCCCTCAACATGTCAAAAAATCTTCTACCTTTTATGTATGCCATGAGTCCCTTACTGTGCCTGGCACAGCCTGTCATCAGAATCTATCTCGATCCCAGTGATTCCAGTTCACACCCAATTCCTTTCAGATCCACTGTAATATTATCCTTCCATCAAGGGTTCTTGGGCTTTCTACCTTAAATATTGTAAGCATTTCTCATTTGTCCTGTGTGTGCTATGTGTCTAGTCCATCACACCACCTTCAATTGGCTTTCATAATACCTGAAATACTAGCAACCAGCCCACTTCTACAACACTGCACTGCCCCAGAACAGGAACATTATCACCACAGTATCACCATAAGGCCCAAAATCAGAAATATCTACAGCTTTTGCAAAACTCTTCAGAGCATGTAGACAGAAGAGCACAGAACTTGTAATTCGAACACTTTTAATTCTTTAAGAACATTTTTAACTAGTGATATATCATTGGTAGGCAAGGATAATTGCTTTGTAAATTCTAATGCACTGACAAAAACTATGACAACTCTGCATCTTCTTCTCACAAGGTCAATAAGAAATTGTTTTAAAGGATATGATAACTGGGCAGAGTTCCAGAAACTTGTAACTTATAAAAGATCAAAAACAGCAACAATATTTTGGATGCATCCTATATGCCTGTTCATTACTCACAGACAAAAATGGTCAATGCAACATCCAGTACGAAAACAAGATACATAACTAACCCAAGGCTAACCAGTGGACAGCCTACATTACTCACTCTTTCTACCCACTCTGACAACAAAATCTCCAATGATTTGTACAGCCACCTACAAGCCACAATCCTATTGGCTGAGCCCACACAGGGATGTCCACACCTACATTCTGGTCAGTAAGAATACCAAAGGTTCTTTCTAAAACAACGTAATAAATATTGCACAGCAGTGAAGTGTTGGTGTTGCATAATATTCCGCTTATAAGTATGGTGTCATCACCAAGGAACTCCCAGAATAACACTGTGGACTGTGTGTTAGTTATAGTTTGTTCTTATGTGTCACAGCCTAGGTTATCAATCTTAATCTATTGCATTTGTTTCAAATTACAGTATATTTAAAGACACTGCACAATCACGTCTATCCAATACATCACAAACGTTATGTCATGGAAGAGGAGAGACCAAATTTCTGCTAAAAAGAGTATGATAAGACTTACTTGAGGAAATGACACATACAGAAAATGTTTCACTTTTTAGAACTAGGTATGAATAATGAATATGGATTGAAAAACCATCACCTTAATCCAGGCACTTCAAATAGTGTTTCCACTGTTACAAAAATAATGTGATTTACAACTATGAAAAGTGTCACCTCTCTTTTGAACACTTACAATGTAGCCTGCATAACATGAAAACAATACACATTCAAATATAACTGAAGTTCACTTGGACAAATTTTCTTTCCCAAAACACTGACAAGCCAGAGTAAAAATAAAGTACAGCTGTCAGAGCCATGATATGGTACTTATGACACAGGACCTTTCATTATATTAACAATACAAAATTTTTGTAATAAACACTTTCATAATCACATTTCTTTACCAAACATTAATAGGGTAATCACATCAAGAACGATGTGATGGGTGGCATACATAACAGAAACAAACCAGAGTTTTGGAGTGCCTACAGTGAAGAGTCCACTTCAGAAACTTGGATGAAAATAAGAAGGTAATGTTAAAATGGATCTTAAAGAAAGGGGGGTGTGAAGGCAAGAAGTGGGTTCAACTATCTCAGGACAAGAACTGGTGACTGCCTCTTGTGTCAGAGAATTAATCTTCGGGTTCCATAAAAGCAGGGGCACTTCTTTAGGAGTGCTGTGACTAACAGCTGCTCTAGAAAGAGCCTGTTCCAAAGTTTGGCCATTTTATGAATCTGATAAAAGTACCTTATACATACATTTCAAAACAATCCTTCACATGCATTTCTTAACATATTTTCAAACATTCATAAATACTCTCTTTGACTCAAGCAAGCTACTGAAATACATGCCACAAATGAAATATAAGAAATAAAAAGTGTAAAAAAGAGAAGGATTTCCCTCGATGTGCTATGAAGGCATACACGGTAAACGCAGGTACAGCTCCACTCATTCTTAACCTCAGCACTAGATGTAGGTGAGTGGTCAGCCTCACACTCTGGAAGCTTTAACCATGGGGAAAGAGCTGCCAGTACCCATTAAATGGGAGACTAATGGTGCCCAACAGCCTGTATGGAAGTTTTGGGGATGAGAAAAATCTGTTGTCCCTGCTAGGATTTGAACTCTGAATCGTCCGGTCTGTAGCCTAGTTGCTGTACCAACTATGTTACCCTGGCTCCTCATACAAGAAATAATACCTGTATGAGCTTAAAATGAGTAAGGTGCATAAATGTCATGCGAGCTGTGTCAGTCTGTAACCCCTCAGTATTAGCTTCCAACAAAAAACTCTAAACCTTTCAGTGAACATGGAACTTGTTTTGCACAGTCACTCTGAAATAAATGGAACTGCAACAAGCAACATGGCACTTTACTAATGCATGTAGTTTTGGCCTACTTCTATGATGCTATAAGGAAAGACAGGCTCATGGTACCATCACATCTCTGTATCCATATGCCTTGAGTGTTCATTTCACAACTTCTAAACCAAGTGACATATCTGCATGGAACTATGTCTGAAGAGTATACTATTAGAAGTAGACCCACCAGCAACACCAATATAACAGCCATCTGAACTTCAGATGTGGAATTGAAATTGGTGCCATTATGTGTACAGTTTCTAAATCCTGAAGAAATATGCAGCTTCTGGTGTGGTCATAATTTTATAGAACTAAGCATGTTGGTGGAGCATCAAACTTGTATTTGGAATGGGCCCAGTTTGAATTTTGGCAGAGGCAGTGGTTATTATACATGGGGTACATCACACTTTCCCTCAGTCTCTCTATGCCTGTGCTGAGGAATAATTCAATTACGTCATGACCATTTCCTTCCAACTCCTTTCCCATTCATCATTCACCAACCGCTGATGATGTACAGTCCGAGATGCTGACATCATTGTAAAATGCACAAGAACAAAGGCTGCAGCTGTATTACTGAGAACTGGGCACACAAAATGACTAAACTGTATGATTATAATGTGTCGTGTCAGGCTTCTGCCATGATGCAGATGAGGTCTGCGTAATATCCCAGAAGAGCACAGATCTATATGATTATAAATTTACAGAACCTGTCAGCCCCATCACACAGACCAAAAGTTTGATGGAAACAGGAACTGTAAATTCTACCCACAACTTCCTGATATGGACCATGCAATTTCTCTCACAGAATGGGACTCACCTGTATCATAAACATACTTTCATTGTCTGATAAATGGACTTTGTTTCAGTAACAGGCCTACCAGACAGAGACACAATAAACCTAGCAGTCAGTCAACATGACCTAATATCGAACTCTCAGACACCTACTGGGTATAGGCCGACAAAATGTCCAAATCAACAAGGACTATAGTAACAAAGGCAACAGGACAGTGAAAAGGAAAAGTAGGCATTCCAAGAGTACCTATACTCTCCCACTTGAGTAAGTAATGAGACTGCTTTCTGTTTCTACATCTACCAACCCACACACACAAAAACTAGTTTCTCTGAATTAATTTCATTCAGTCTGCAATCTCCTAACCTATGCAGACCCTCACTACTGAGTTTTTCATCATGTGCCTGCAACACACTATATTCAGAATGCAAATCTACAGAATTATTTGCACTTAATCATATGTCAGCTACAGTACCTTCAAATCCCAACATCAGTGACATATATTCTTATTCAACAAACTGAATACTGTTATCAAAACCTTATATATGTAATCTGAAATTGTCATGGCAGCAGCTGCCATCTACCATGATGTGATGTGTAGTCTAGTACAACTGTACTTGATATTTCAGAGAATCCTGCTAGCTCCAGCATCAGGTAGATGAACAATGATGATGGAGACAATAGGATCCTCTGAAATGGTGGCACACTCTACAAGGTTACACTGCATCACATCCCAGCCGACAGCAATCTATGTAATGTGAGATTTAAGTCTTACAGCCGTGTTCAAGTCTTCTAGCACATTACACAGCACTGAGTGGAGAACAATTAGTGACGTTCTGAAAAACTATACTGCCCTCATCTTCAAGGTTAAGCAGTCTCTGACTGAATGACTGACTGTCAGTAACCATCTATCAGCCAACAAAGCATAGAACTCCATGAGACTTCAACCTTGAACCTTCAGAATCCTATAAATGGATTTCACAATTGAATGAGAACAAGTGGGAAAAGGTATATTCTGGAGTCGAAATGAATATGTATGTCACTGGCCTCAACATTAATTTACTGCAGAAGCAAATCCAGTGTTGTGAGGGTATGATTTAATTTTTCCAATATCAAAGTCAGTTCAGAATCATGCAGATATACACCAGCCATGAGACAGACATGGTACTTTTGTGTTAAAGATGTGTAAGGACATACCTCATAAATGTTTTCTCACTTGGTTCCTAAAATACTGTCACGTCAGTTTTACTCAGTATTATCCTCCAATATTAGCAATATTACAATGTACCACAATCATCAGCTTCAATAAGAATGTATAAACACTTATACTGGAATGTTAAATTCATAATTATTATGCGTAAGTCTCCGTGTATATGCATCAACTGTACACTGAACATTCCTATCAGAATAGCCTGTGC
Source organism: Coptotermes formosanus (assembly GCA_013340265.1). Classification (NCBI taxonomy): domain Eukaryota; kingdom Metazoa; phylum Arthropoda; class Insecta; order Blattodea; family Rhinotermitidae; genus Coptotermes; species Coptotermes formosanus. Next base: position 629,615 of record BLKM01000900.1, read on the forward strand.
CTTCTGATGACATCAACCGCAACTAGCCATATAACCATAAACAGCATTTTCTGGTCATTTAATGGAATCATGTTATCTATGTGACTAAGCTTCTATGTCACATGAGAAATAAAAATTTAAATAAATGTATGTCACAAACTACTCACCTCTCATAATATGGACACTTGCCAGTTTATACAATTATGATCCCTATCTATTAAAGCCATGCGGAAACCAATTTTCCAATTACCTAATGTACCTAATGTACCTAATTACCTAATGTGCTGGTGGCCAGCCTGGGAAGTCACTGCAATCTAGCACACAGACACACGTGTGTGTGTGTGTGTGTGTGTGTGTGTGTGTGTGTGTGTGTGTGTGTGATTGTGTGTGTGTGTGTGTGTGTGTGTGTGC
>BLKM01000900.1:634891-667729 GCA_013340265.1 Coptotermes formosanus
GCTGCCGTGGTCTGTCTCGGTCCAGCTAGGCGGGCCCCTCTAGGGGGGGGGGCGGGTGGGGGCGGGGGGGGGGGGGATATCTGAAAATGGCCTCCCATGTAAAATTCATCAGCAATGAACAGAGGTTTTGTTCATAGAGCAGACTTCACTACTTGTTTTGCAACAATCAGTGAACAATTAAGAAATCATTACTAATATTTTAAAACTCTTGCATGCACCTAAAAACTCTACTCAGGGTAAAACGGCGCTGCAAGCTTATGGTATTTGAAACCTGAAGTATATGATGAGGCCACCAAGAAATAACAATAAACAACTATAAAATTAACAATCCACTTCAGGGAATCATTTCCACCAGTACAGATTCCAAGTTACATACCCACAACAAACTTTCATGAAGTTTCTCAGGATTAAACAAATTCTGCCCAGAAAATATGTATGTATGTTTACCATTTGCTCCCATACAAAACTTCACACACCTAGTTCATATTATTCACTACTATCCCCACAAACAAGGCTAAATATAAAGAATTCGTACCAGTGCTGTGTTTGTGTTTCACATTAAAAAAAACTGCAGTAACAAAAGTTGCACATTTTTTAAATACTGTATGTTACCACACAGTAGTATCATTGCTACCTCAAAAGTTGGTGTGACTGACAACAGAAAATTAAATGGTACACATATGTTCATATGAAGTTTTACGAAAGTCTGTCAAACTAGTTTGAAAGCTGTTATAGTGGGCATAGACACATGGACAGGTGGTTGGACATGATAAAACTGTAAGCCTGTCTTTTCTTACAAAATAAGAAACACACGCTAAACACTTCATGATGCAGGCAACAGTTGTTGTTCCATGCCATGTAAGCTGGCAATAATACATGGAATTTGGTGAGCACTTCAAATTTCGATTAAAAATTGGACAAAAATAACAGACACTTTACATAAAGACTTATATAGCATTTCACTACACATTTCCAGCATAAGTCACATTTAACTCTCTGAATATTTATTGGAGCAAAAAATGTTTCTAACATTGCAGAAAATAAAGATACACGCACGTCAACCTCAGTTTTTCTGTTATGCACGATGAATTTCCAGACAACTAAAAAAAGAAATTTTCTGCAGTGTCACATTGTGACTCAAGAAGAATGGGACTGATTGTAATAAAATCTAATATTAGGGAAACAGCAAAAGAACTGCTTCTTAGATAAGTTTGTTGCAGGTACCTGTCTATTACTTCCACACAAGTTGCTAACGAATGGATATGCTCTACTGTACCGAATGTAATGACATCAAGAAAGGAAAACTTGCTTCTCGCCAGCATTCTAGCTTGATTTTTTCATAAGAACATATTTATGCTAAATTTACAAAAATACAGGATTTTGTGTGAGTTGGTGCATGATTAATAATGAATCACTTACCTAAGCTATTTAAACTTGCAACTGGGAGGGGTAATTATTCAAGCAAACACCTTAACAAATGGCAACAGTGTCTTCTCACATGCACATACTCTTTGTTTATGAATATAAAACTTTGTGTCTAGCACCCATCATTAGAAACATTTAGACCTAGCTTAAGTAAATTCCAGTTCAAAAATTTCTACGTTCCTATATTCCTATGTGAGAATTCTTACAACATTTACAAGTTAATGAATTCTGTGAATTCCTTTATTAACCTTTTAAAGCCTAGCTGTAACTTTACATACGACCAGGTTTAACATTAAAAAATTCTACATGGTGCCCACATTGTGTTTATGTGTTGTGTATGGGTCTCAGAACAAACAGCAACTTTTGCCTTATAAAACATTAAGAGATTGGTTTTTATAACCGAAGTGGAGAGTGTTTACAGCGCGGTACGCACTGAGTCCTTGTATAAAACAGATACGCTTCCTCTTTAAAGGGTTAATATGAAACATTACTCAATTATATAAAAACACATTTTGAAACTTTAATCATATTTTTCAAAATAATTCAGTTATGGAAAATCTGGTTTCTATCCTCCTCTCACCTAACCACAGTTCTCTAATTTACAGGCACAAAACTGCAGTACATTAGGTAAAACTCAACAATTCAAGACTGCACCAATGAAATATGATGGGAACAGCATGAAAATTATGTCAATATATACCAAAACAGTATAAATGAAACAGTGGACCCAGATAGCATAGTTGGTATGGCGGCTCACTATGGGCTGGACAGTCTGGGGATCAAATCCCAGCGCGGACAAGATTTTTCACACCCAGCCAGGCAGGCTCTGGGGCCCACCCAGTCTCCTACACAAGGGTACTGGGTCATTGCTGGGCGTAAAGCAGCTGAGCCACACCACAAACCACCCACTCTCACTAGTGCTGAGGTTAAAGAAAGGGCAGAGCTATACCTCTACTCCCCCTCTGTGCCTTCATGGCAGGTTATAGGGCGAGGTTTACCTTTTTTTTAATAAATAGAACAAGAAACAGCACAGATGGCAAATTTTAAACTAACCCTGTACAAGGTATACCATTCTTTCAAAGAAAATGCTTCACCACTGTCGACACACAAAACAGGCAGTCACATTTTCCATGACAAACCATTCTGATGAATTTTCACACACATCACAAACACCAATTTCATATTGTAACTTTTGAAAACAAGGTAGAAGGAAATAAAATCTATGAGCCTGTGAATTATACAATGAAATGTGGCAAAACTTAAATAACTAATCAAATTTATACATCAGAATATACTGTGTGGCACTCACCTGAAGTGCTGGGTCATTAGGAGAAAGTGCAGCAATCTGCCTCAGTCGGTCATACAGAACAGCCAGCAGTGCCTGGAATCGATGGTTCAGGATGTCCAGCTGTTTTGCTACAGTGTCAGCTCCTCCTCCCCCATCAATGTGCGGAGTCCTCAGTGTTGCATCCAGGCTGGGGTGTACCTCCTCCACCAGCCATCCACAGTAACGCTGCAGTCTCAAGTCGTAAATCTGTTGGGTTGGGAGGGTTAGATTAGGGGGTTAGTCTGATTAGTAATACATACGCTGCCACCCTTAATTGTAAGTCTCAAGCCCAATAACCACCACCACCACCACTATAAAGTGCATTATCCTATGGCTTGTTGCCTGACTGTACTACCACAGCCTTGCAAGAAATAATGACCACATTATGTACAGTTATACTGAGAGGTCACTGCTGCATTAGAAGCTTGGCTCTTCCTGGGAAAAAGGCAGGCCTGGTAACTGTACAACTGACACCCAAATATGGGATTCTCATACCCACGCAATCAGCTGGTATTCATGAAAGAAAACGCCGCAACTCAGAAAGGGAACAATAAATTCGGTATGTTAAAGGAAAATAAGAAAACTAATCGATAATTATTTCCAGGTCTAATCAGGCAGAAGATCATTCTACTGCCAAATTAATGCTGTGTACAATGGCATGCTTAATATATAGTGTGTTGAGTAAAGAAATATTACTGTGTATGGTTTACAATAAAGTCTACACAAATATAATTTGGCTGTATTTAAGTAAACTTGTGATCTATCAGTCCCAACAAATATAATTTACTGGATGTGTAAATGTAAATACAGAAGCATCAAATGTATACTTATACAATATTTGTTAATTTAATGGTGAGAGATCAATTTTGAGATCTGGCACTTTAGTGTCAGAAAATAACACACAGTTTGTTACTTCATCCATTACTCCTAAGAGGGTTTTCACGTTTCTGCCTTGTAAGACAGTGTCTGACAACCTTACTCATATTTATAAATATCTGACTTCAGGAAGGTTGATAATGAATTGAATGGCATAGAAACAATGGTTACCAGAATCATCAATTGGGAGAGCTTAGTGAACATACAGGACTTTGCTTCCTGAGGTTGTCTAATCAAGCTATGATGTACCACCAAAAATGTTTCACACAAACGGTACCAGAGAACCTCCCTGTATGATTACTGCACTGCAGAACCTTCACCAATTGCTCATAAAGCTAGTTAAGAAAGTGTGTGAAATGTCCATACTATGTTTACTTTGGGCTTACAAGAATTCTACTTCTGAAACAAAGTTCACAGATGATGTAGGTATGTGCAAAAATGACCTCCAGATCAAAGTTAAAAAGTACTTATATGTCACTTGAATGTCTTTTGACAGCAACAGAAACAAATCAGTGTGTCATAATTCAGATAAGTGATTTCTCACTTTTCATCTCGGAGAACTGGGTTCAATCCCAACACAATCTACAAGTGATTTGTAGTGGAGAAAAAGGTGCTAGGACAAATCTTCCTCCCAGTGCTTCAGTTTTCCTGTTAATTAACATTCCACCAACGTTTCATGTTTATTTATGCATCATCCATGACTCATACAAATAGGCCCAATAGACGCAGCCGTGCCAAGACTCTGTCTCACTCCATTCCAAGAATTAAAAAAAACTGGTATCATACGTTTTAGACATGTTTAACAATTCACCAAATACTCTATAATTCCAGATAAGGAATGTGTGTGCATAAATTAACTGTCTAGCACAATAAATACTGTATATGAAATATACACAACCCTGTTGGTTTTCCAAATTCATACGAGTGTTTCATATTAAAATGAGCTGCCCATTCACATGCTCCATAAAATTTAGAAAACTAGCATGTACCATTAACCTTTAAAATCAATGTCTGTCTTTTAAATACAGACATAAAAATACGAATTTTATCTTACTGAAAGGTGCACAGTCCCGAGCATCCATGTGTAAGTTTTAATAAATGTAGGCCTATGTGATTTTAAATTAATTCAGGGTTATTAGATTAATGTTACTCAGTTATGATGACTAGTAATTAATTAATTAATTAATTGGTGGTGTTTAGCCAAGGTAAAAATCTAGCTCTCCACTACTGACATAAATGTAAATGTATTCACAATATTTACAGTTTATATTCAGAAATCACACACATCATTCACAACACACTCATACCAACGTACCTAAATATGTTGCTCGTACAGAACACATCAAAATCTTACCTTTGCTTCACGGATGAAACGTCCTCCAACAACATTCACCTGTTCAATTGTTTGAGTCTTTTCTAGAACGCTGTTATATAATGCCTGAAACAACAAACACACATTTTTAAACCTAAGCCCATTTACAGACTAAGTACCCTTAAAATGACTTTACTCGTTTAGAACATACACATACATATCACAAACAGGCACAGTCTTTCTCTGGCTTATGACACATCCTATCCAATAGTAAAGACTGCAAAGTTCATAATGTTAGTTCATATCCTCAATATGTTAAAACACAGTGCAGAACGTATATGAGGAGTTAAAGCTACAGTGCATTCAACAGCACCCAACCACAGGATAAGAGTTTTGCCACATGGAAAATCTGGGCTGCTAACCTCAAGGTTGATAACCAAACCTGGGATATTTTAAATTCAAAGCAGGAACACTACGTAACAAACCTTACATTCAGTTCACTCACCTTGGTTGGCTCCAACTGTTCCTTGGCATTTACACCAATAGGAGCCAGGTTATTCAGCTTTCCATAGCTCTCGTCCACCCAGGACACCTCAGTCTGGTACGAGTTGGTATACGCCTGCAGCAACCCGTAAGCTGCTTCACAGCTACGAAGCCTGTCAACACAAGATACAAATCACATTACACAATGAAGGACAATACTTGGTTACAAAGCCTGGTTACAAAAATTTAAGGGAAGTTAAAAATGATGTACCACAATATAACTCGCAAGTGCATAATTCTCACAGACAATATACACCTGAACTGTAAGCACATTTTTAGAGAGACTGGGAATGTGTATACACACAATGAAGTATGCTGTTAAAATTAAGGTTGTGAGCAATACAGCTACCAACATGAACATTCAAGGGAAAACTCTATTTAAAATTTCCCTGGAGACAAATTTGTTTGAATCATAAATCTAATTTTTGAGGTTAGTTGCTGGATACACATTATATGACAGACAAACAAACGAGAAATAGAAAAAAAAAAAACTGAATATTTACAATTTACATAAAATTACTGTGGATTATAGATGCAAGCACACACAACATTTATTAAAAATGAGACACACACACTCCCAAGTTAAAGTATGAACACACTTCGACCAGCAGAATAAAACAGAAGTCAACCACAGGAGAGATCAAGAGAGTAACACTCATGAAGAAGGAACAAGCTTAAAATGGATTTACACCCTGTTGCTGCTGATGATAAGTCAGATCTCTAAAACAGGAGAAACTTAAAGCTGTAGAACCTAAGTCATGCCTTGAATTTATAAACTTGTAAAAATTTTTAAGCAAGAGACCTTAAGCCCTCGCCACACTTTCAAACCCCTCCAATGTGCACAAAGTACTCAGCGAAAGGTGCCTCCAACTTTCTTGTAAAACTGTTGCCATACTTTGGCACACAATGCAATAAATAATTTGCTGCAGTACTTAATGGTTTTCAAGCACTTCAATGGGACATCCCAAACAATTCTGCAACAACCTAGTTTGGGTTATTTAGACAACAAAACAAGATTTTTAACACAATCACAACACACAGAAAATTAAGAACTGGAAGACTTGTACACACAGCATACCTATGACAGTGCATTTGCATCTCTAGAAATCTGGTGTTCCACATAGTTTGTGGTTTCCTTGTATCCTAGCAACAATGCTACAAGTGAATGTGATAGGAACTTGGTATATAGTAACAGTGAATCATGGTGATTTACATGAATAATTTTATTATTTTTAAGTTTCCACTACAGAAATTAAATAAAAAGCCATATGAAGTCATATTAATGCAAAATCCACAGCCATGTACCTGTGGTATGGATTACACACCTGAGTTACTGCCTAGCCTGGGTTCTACAAAATTCATACCTGTCTACAAGCTGTTCACACACATTCTCCCAGCGAGTGGTAAGACGACCCACGTCTGCCTCCAGTCTTTCTAAATCTGAGTGAGGACCACGATGAGTGGGTCGCGACTTCTCCACCAACCGGCGTGCATTGTGTACATCCTCTGTCAGCTGATCTATAACCATTTGTTGCTGTGACACCGAGTTCTGCAGATTCAGCAAGTCCTCGTGAACCTAGACATACATAATGCACCTAAGATATGACAGGGAAGTACAACTGGATGTGAGAGCTTACGGCAACACCGCATCTTATCTAACTGCAAAAACCCAAACTCAAGCTTCCACACGTGCTACAGAAACATCATTTATAAACGATTTTAGCTCCAGTTATCAGTCACAGCAATTTTATTAAGGCAAATTTTGTATTACTAAACACAAACATTTACAACAATATGTACTACTTCCAGTTATTACCCTTTAATCAAAGATGAAAATTACTTTATTACAGACTGCACTCATTTGAAAAGAGGTAGTAAGGCCACAAACAAGGATAAATCTCTCTGTGCTGACCATGAACTTATTATAACAAAGTTCAATTTAAACTTCAGAATTTGTAAGGTTCACTAATGTGTGCTACACAGATATTTCACTGCACTGAATCTTGAAAACTTACAATGTAACAGCCTCAGCATCAAAACACCATCTGCAAGATTGCTAAGAAAAATGTGCTTTCTGCTGTGATGTGGAAGGACTGATGTTATTCATGTTCTACCAGCCAGCAAGAAGTCAGCAGAGATGCTCAGCATACAACTTCTAATTATTGTACTGTATGTACTACATATATCTGATAACTCATAGTACAGTGACTGGAGTTATATAAGGATGGCAATAGAATGTTTTTGGAAGCATAAAAATTACAGTGATGAAACAATTGTCATTGGGAAGATAATGAATAAGGTTAGAAATCACTAATGGAAGATAAACAGAACCAGAAAGCATGGACACTGATACAAGATGTGCACTTACAGGAGCACAGAGAAAAATGGAACATGACTTATCACAAGACAGTCCATAGAACATCATACAGATAAAGAAGAAGAAATGATGACAACGATGATCTGTCATCATTGCTGCCGCCACCACCGCCACCACTGTCGTCGTCGTCATCATCATCATCATCATCATCACCATCATGACCTGCCAAGTTGCATACATAAAACTTACAACTTGTAGAGCTTCCACATCAGAAGGCAGCTCCTCATAAGACGCCAGCTTCAGCTCAAACTCTGACACCACTGTAGTCGCCTCTTCAAGTCCCGTTAGAACTATCTCCACACACTTCAGTCTCTCAATGTAGAGGTGAGATGAGCTCCACAACTGGTTCCATTTGTTCAGGCACTTATCCAACTTGGTCTGCATGGCTGGAGTCTTGCGTGCCACACTGCGGAATATTGCCTGTACGTCCTCAACCTCTGGTCCCAGTGCCTATACAAGGTGGAATGATGCCATTATAGTGTAGGCCTTCATGTTAAGTGGCATTAAATTTTTAACCTATGTTCCTTGTTTGACAATAACAGACAGCCTTATATCACTAGATTCACATGTTTGGCCAAAGGTGTTTGTCCCCTGCCATCACCACCATCCAGCAAAGCAACATTTGAACCTATTAACATACTTTTATGAAACCTGGTTTCATTATCACTATATACACAAGTGACCAAAAAGTTTGTACTTTCCAATTTCATACTATCAATAATACAGATGTCACAGCTGTGCACCGTTGGGGTGGATGTGATATGATAACCACATCTGGGGTGTTGAGGACCTTTGAAAAATATGATACACTTGTTGAGAAATAATTATTAAGCAAGAGAAACAACAGTGATGACTCTGAAAAATTTATCTTTAGCCTCCTGTCTGAGACTGATAACTACTAACCAACAGAGCTGGGCAAAAGACACTTTCTATGAGAACTGATTATAGATGTTACTAAATAGTTTTCGTAGGTAGACTGAACATGGTGATGGGTTTAAAACTCTGACACATATAACACAGCTGGAATGTGTACTAGTGGAAATTACTGTATATAAAGATACAGATGACTAAATTATGTAATAATTAATTTATAGTTTTGTCAGCTTCACTGTTTGAAGGAAAACTGGGACCATAAGTTCTTCATTCAATCTATTTATGGGCTACATACTGAAAACCAAACTGCTTCTGAACCATACTAAACAACTTCAAGTACAGAGCACATCATTATCAAATGCTTCTTGTCTGCTATAAAGCAATCTGTGTGGTGGCCAGGACAGACCCTGCGGGTTCCAGGAGGTTGAGGCTTCCAGATTTCAAGACAATTGGCACATTAAGGTGGTAAGGTTGTCAGCCCTACGCACCGGCTGTCTTTACCTCCCACAAATTATTCCTGGTACTCATTTCTGTCAGAGGCTGAGTTGACCCCAGGGCCATAGTGCAGCCGGAAGGATTATGTAAATGCAAAATTCCGATGACCCCATAGGGAATCAAACCCACAAGCTTCCAACTTGTAGCCCAGTGCCTCAACCAACTGTGCCACTGTGTACCCCTTACCGTCTGTTACAATTGGCAAATTTTATCCAAGTTCTTACAAAACTTCAGAGCCAGACAAATAATATTCACACATATACAGCCTATGTTACTATTCCCATACTATGATTTCAACAGACAGTCAACATACAGTAATATACAAATTACCATCATTTGCTGCTACCTCTCTGTTACATTTTCAACTTCAAGTTCTGAATTCTTGTTGAATGGATACTCCCACATTCCACAAACGTATGATTTATTCTCCACTGCACAGATTATACAGCTGTACTGTCTGCTGTTCCATGTTTGACGGAATACAAGTATAAAAAGTTAGTATTTTTTCTTGTTTAAAAACAACAGCCATAATTAATTTCATAAATCTGCAGTAAATAAACCTGCCCTTGGAAGAGTTACTGAGAACTGTATTTACCCTGACTAATTCTACAGTCAAATTACATAATACTGATACATCATCAAATACACTTATATCACCCACCTGCAGGCGGGTTTCAAACTCCTTGTGTTCAATAACAAGGTGTTCTAGTGAGTCAAGATCACGAGGCAGAGATGCAGCAGTGCGAGCAGCCAATGTACGTTCAGCTTCATCCAATGATGCTTGCAGTGAGGTTATCTTGTCATTGAAATTACGGGTTGCATTCTTACTCTCCTCTGAAAGAAAAACGGAGAAGCGCTGTCAAACAGTTCTCATGGACATGAAGCGACATGATCCTAACGGTGGCACGGCATGTTGCAGTAGACTTGGACAGCTATATCATAAAAAGTTTTGAAAAACAAGCCTATATAAAAATTTCATGAGATGCCAAAAAAACAGCTGTCAATTTTGAAAAATATTTTGATGTAATTTAATAATTATAATGGTGTTTTGAGGACTTGCATTGTTTATGGTCACTATTTTAACAGATATTGAAAAGTGTTTAGGGCCTTTTCATACTCTTCCAACAGTTATGTCCCAAGTACACTGGCTATGAGGTCAGAGTTCAAAGTTTTATTACACATTAAGTATGCTTTTACATTAACTGAGCTTCCCATCTTACTATGACTTCACACTGAAATTTTGGAACTGTACTTCCCAATGAAAAATATTTTCTGACCAAAATTCGCTACAGCAGAACATAGCCACTGCAGTCAATCAGGATTAACATGAACGAACAGCACACACAATGCTCACCTTCAGCTCTGGCACGTTTCTCAAATTCATCGAAGAGTCGGTTCACTTCCTCCATCTCCCGACGCAACCGTCGCAGTTGAGGATCAGCTGGGTCCCCTTCTTGTAACAGTTTGTCTGCATCTTCATTCAGAGCTTTGCGGATGGCATCTCGCTGCTCCTGACCCATTGCAAGGAACTACAACCACACACGTAACTACCAATATACAAATTTGCAACAGGAAATTATAACTTCTAAAAGACTGTTAAACTGCATAATAAAAGGAGTTCTGAAACATTGAAAGCAAGAAACTTCATCCAGAATGTGACAGGCATATAAACTGATAACTTTTACATTATTTAAGTTGTGTATAGCCTTACTCCACATCCAACACATCTGATAGGAATTAGTACACAATTACACATCTTTCTTCATACCGTTTAATTCATGCCTCTGACTTTCATGCAGTACTTCTACTGGCCAATAAGCCATGACTGCACAGTCAGACATCACCTACAGACTGAATGACAGGGGTTCACTTCCTAGCACACTGTTCAGACTTCCTTGTTAACCATAACAGTAACACAAAGTTGACCCCACACCTCAAACAAATTTGAAGGTCTTGAATACATGTGGCTTTGTGACTCCACCCAACCAGAAACTTAACCAACCAAAAATCAACCATGCAACTACATAACTCTTTGAAGAACCTGACATGCAAAACCACTGAAACAACAGCTTGCCATAGGTCATAGTCCACAGTCTGTTCCATCTGACATCCAGATTAAATTTTCTGAGGAAATCTTAATATCATCATTCTATCATCTTCTTGTTTTTCTGTTTGGCTGCTTTCCATGTTGCCCCACCAAAAGTATACATAAACTTCCTCTCTCCTCCACTTCACACATATTCAACTCATTAAAACTTCCCACATTTCTAATTTAAACCTTTCACCATGACTGAATTCAATAAAAATTTCTTAGGCTAGCAGCCATGTCAGGTGTTTGAATGGTGAACAGACCAATGTTAGGTGACCCATCTCTGTTCTTGACACCACAAAACTAAAATCCTAGTTATGCAGTTCCCTGATGATGAGAACAGAGACGGTTCTCATAACGATGCTTTACAAACCATTCAACCACCTGATGTGGCTGCTAGCCTCAGAAAGTTTTACTGACTCCTGGATTTCACTATCATAACAATACTTACTAAATAATCTGTATGAATCACAAATTTCATTGAGTAATATCATATTTCACTCTTACTACACCCCTCCTGAGATACCCTTTACAGTGCTATAGAAGTGCACCCATTTGCACATTACAAGTGCTACAAACTACTATGGAAGCAATGCAACAAAGAACATACAATTCAGACTGATCAGACTACATAAGTAACACACTGCCTTGAGTGACAGCTGGAGCCCAGTATATGACATTGATGGATAATCCTAGTATCTGAAAGACATGATTTTTGGCTGTTACTGTATACAGTGTTGATATACATACTGTGAGTAACCTTGTAAACAGTGTAAAATATGTGGCGAACATATATACAAATCTTCTGATCCACAGTAAGGGTTTCCTGGTAAGGTGAAAGGAAGAAGACTGTAGAATAACAGAGTAAAACAAAGAAGAAAAAATGAGGAGGGAAAACATCCAGAATCTGAGAAGAACTGAGAATCATTGGAAGGCTAATATACCTGTGCGAGGTCCCAACTCTTGACCACTTTGATTGTAGCAAAGATCATGTTCTGCCTCATACGGAGCTGCTTCTTCTGCCAGAGGGCAATGGAACGGTCAAACTGCCTCTTCAGCCTTTCAATCGCATCTAGTGCTTCCTTATCAGGTGGCGGTATAAGGAAGCACACTCCTGGCACTGAACTCTCAATACCTGACGAGTTTGAAACTCGCCACTTCACGCGTCCAGAGTTGTCATGTAGAATGCACTGCTCACCCTTCTCAACCACAATCTGTCAAGAACAGAACAAGTCAGCTCTTATCAATGTCTCAACAGTCTGCCAAAGTGGTTCTCTGAAGGCATAAAACACATGTTGACAGAAAATGACACATGCAGAATTCTATTTTATTTTAAGCATATATTTTTGTTGAGTCTGTACCAAAACAGAATTTATGAAGTAACAGAACATGTCCAATTCAGCCGAACACTTAGAAGCAAAATGCAGTGCAGTGTCCTGAGGTCTCAATACCCACAATGACATTCATTGTTTAAACACAGTAGATAATGCACAGCTGATAATTTTGGGCCCCACCTACGTGAACAGACAAATACCTTCATGTTACTGCACATCCATGAAAAATGAAACAATTTAATCAACTGTCATTAATTAATCATCAAGAAACAAACCTCCTTATAGCATGCAGTAAACTTTGGTAACAGCATCATGACTGTGCCTAAAATTATAATAAATTTCCCCAACTTCAAAACAATGTTTCTGCCATCTATTCTACGGTTTTTATGCTATTTGTTGCTCCCATCACCATAATTTTTGGGTTTCTGCACCCCGTAGCGATTAAATGTTTGAATGTTTCAGAGAAATGTTTGAACACTTAACCATGTTACATTACATTTAACCGCTACACAGTACATAAAACCAATGACAACCAACATCTGACTGCTTCTGCTCTTCAGAGGAACACAACTTTCAAAATCATAAACAAAATACAATCTTCATGCAGCACATACAGACAACAAACTTGTAAACATGTTGATTTAAATATTAGCATAGCAACCACTGACATTTCATTGGGACACTGATAGAAATAAACTTCATCAAACACATCAAATATCAATCTACAATGAACAACAGGCACAGACCAACTTCCTTTCAGTCACAACTTCACCACCTATTAACAGTTGGTGGTTTACTGATATGGCCCTCACATATAAATTAAATATTGAGAGACCCTTTATAAATATATCTAACCACCATTACTTTGGCACTTCCACCACCACAATGTTTTGTCCTAGGTAGGCTACATTTCATAATCTTACCTTGCATATTATTATGAATGATATCTCTCACTGCTACTTAGTGACCCAATCCATAACTTACAAGCACGACTGCATTATGACAAAAAATTGTCTTCAGCTAGCACTGCCATCTGTTATTCATATCTGTAACTGTAACGATGATCTGCTACGTGTAGCGACTAATGACAGAATCTCAACCCTTCAAGTTTAATATACAGACATAAGAAATGAACACTTCACATAATATTAAAGACGTTGGGTCATGGGGACCGAACATTCTTAAATAAGTTGTCAGACATACGTCTCTGGGGAGATGGGATTTCTAACATTGTTCTGCCTCCCCATTTTTGAGGGTTCAATGACTGATGCTCAGTATCTCATGTTGTCTTCTAATACCTCATTTAAACACTTACTTGTTGGTGAATAAACGCAGGAGTCACCATTCCCTCTATTTATATAAATTCTCATGTCACTGACAAACATCTGTTTTTCCTTCCTTGATGCTGACACCATACGAGCCAGACTATATGGCAGTATACATTATTTTTGATCCAGAGATGAAATTTTGATGTATGTTATGTTACACAAAAATGGAATCTACTCACATTCACTTGCTTGTAGGCACAGATGGCTAGAACTTGCGCAGGCCTAGACAAAGGTTGCCGTCGTTGCTTTAAAGGTACAATATCCTTGCTCTTCTCTGACAGTCCCTGTACAACATCACCATAGTGGTTGAGCTCCTCTCGAAGTTCTTGCATCCCACGCAACAAGCGCTCCCCTTCATCCAGAGTGAAATCTGATTGGCTGTACAGTGTATTCATGATTTCATCACGCCTGTAAAAAAATAAATTACTTTCAAATTAGCTTGTCATTACATAATCAAAATCATACATGACAAGCATAACAAATTAAAATCTGATGCCCTTCACCACAGACCACTCCAACCCATTCACTGCATACAAAGTCTATTGCAGAATACACAGTGTCAGTGCTTCTCCAAGTTGATTGTGAAGGATACCATTAAAATCAACTGTGAAGAAACTGATTCCACAGATGTAAACTTGACGAAGCTGGCTCAGGGTATGGCCCAACAATAGTGTCTTCTGAACACTGTGATGGATCTTTGAGGTCTAGACTAGCACAGAATTTTGTGACCAGATGAAGAACTATTAGCAACCCAACAAGTATCCTGAACCATGCAGTGACTCTATTAATAGCAGAATATGTAAAAAGTATTAAATTGTGTGCATGCTCTCGGTCTCTCTCTCTCACACCCGCATGCACATGAACACGTAAGCGTGCATGCCCACACACGGATGCGCACGCACACAGTGATTTTGGCTTTTAGAGTTTAACCATACAATGTGAAGTTCCTACAACATTTCAGTGTACAATGAAGTTTCCACTGTCACAGTGAAAGAGCAAGGAGAATGCTGCCGAATATACAGGTCCAACAACGGCACTAATGGATGGGTACAAACCGTGGTGCTATGCAATCAACGGTCCACGGTGTGGTACAAGTCTTATAGTGGTAGGGAGTGGCAAGAAGTGCTGTGGTTACGACAATGTCTGGTGGCAAAGAGATGGAACCAGACATCACAGAGTTAGTCTTAGGTAATGGGTCCTCCAACTTTGTGGTACCACAATCACATAAAATAATGAATTAATTTGTAGCTGTGCCACAGAGCAGCAGGAATGGAGAAAGAAGACATGTGCCCAAAACCTCCCCATTGGTTGCAGTACTGCATCTAAACTGGTCATGCCAGAGAAGATGCTATGTGGCAATAACAGCAGCCTCCCAGTCAAGGCCAGACCGTGGAAACAAAGTCAGGACAGGAAAAATGTACTGATGGTGCCATGCTTTATCTCACAACCAAAGGGCAGGATACAATAACAGGCTGCAACCAGCTGTCTATGGGCTTGTCAAGAGAAAATATGGGCCTGTGTTCACTGAATGTGCATCAATTGTGCATCATGATGGATCAGTCTTCTCCTGTGAGGAGATGCACCTAAGAGAACAAAACACAAATTTCTTGCTGTCTACCACAACCTGGTGGAACCAAAGCATGACTTAATACCACAAAATTGCAAGTTGGCTGCAAGATCCAGCCACCATGCAATGTACAGTGATATGGTGGAAGAACTTCAATATATGCCATAGTTCAGCAACTAACACTGACATCACATGCACAGCACTGTTGTTTCAAATTCAATTCCAAGGACAATGCCAGTACATTTGCCAGCACCCTCAACAACCATCTAGTCACTTCTCTGAAGGAACATACTTTGTGATCCACTCCTCAGCCTCATGCACCTCCCGAAAGAACTGATGGTAGAGAGAGGCATGCTTGAGGTGTGTTTCCAAACACAAAGTCAGCTGAAGCAGCCATGCCCACTGTGTTTGCATTGCAGCCATGTATGCTTCAATGCACTTTGCAGCTGGATGGTGCTGTAATACAAGAGATTCTCCACGGTCCTGAACTGCACTAAACTGGATCTCACGCTTCTCCAAGTCACTCATCAGCGACTGCAACAGACAGAGTAAATAAGGTTACTAAAATATCAATCTCAACTAACAATATACTACTTCTATTTTACTATGAATTCTAACTGAGCACTGCTGGATGAACATGGGTCATCAACTGTCCCAATTTACATGTATGCTGTATTTACCTCAATATAATGCAGGCCTTCCTCCCTACAAATACTTTTTAAAGACAGATCATTCATCACATTTGCACATCTTCAATTTTGTGAGCCATTTTACTAGAAACTATCAGCAAAAAGTCATTCTTGATTCATTTATGTCTAACTCAGAGCCTCTCTCTTTGGTAACATATGAATAAAAAAGAGGCTACATTTGTTGAAAACAAAGTTTCACACACCAGAAATTTCTTACACCAAAATAGTACACATATGTGTACCACATGTTTCAGCTGCCATGGGCCATCATCAGGTGTGACAATACACAGAAGCCACATGGACAGATAACTGCATTATTAGAAGCTACATTGGATTGGGTGCATCACTTGCCTAAAAACTGTAATATTAACAGAATATTATTATAAAATAGAATAAATATTATTTAGTTGATAAGTTTTGTTACTGGTATGTATGCATTGTCATGTTATCTGTTTCTTCTCCTTTGTAACATCTGTGATGTATTGCAATAATGAAAAAAACCACAAAAATGCAACACCAAAAAAGATATCCTTTATATGACTACCGTTCAAGTATCATACACTGGGAACAGACCCCAAGAGCACTACTGAAGTCTGTTTAAATTAATTATAATTAACCTGCAAACTGACAATATGATGTATCAGTAATCAGAACTAACAAAGAAAGATGTGATGGATTGCAATAATCAATTCTTGGACTCCCTCATGTTGTTTACCTAAAACACTGTGGTTGGAACCTTAAAACAAAAAAGATCCACGACTGTACATGCACAAATGTAGCTTTTGCAGGAATTCAATGTTTTCAGTTATGTGATCCCCTTTTCAAAATGATGGGTTGCAGCAGAGCCACTGACATGAATGGTTATTACAAAAGCATTAATTGCTGTGCATACAGCACAATGTAATACACACTTAAATTTGTGACACATGCACATTCTCGTAATCCATGTATTTTAAACCACAGCTGTATGTGGGGGGGACACTTCATGGTGCAAATCACAATTTCTGAAGCTGATAAATGTACACATCAAACACATCTCTAAAGCAATACGTATAACTTCAATGCATTATTACTGTTACTGTTGTTGTTTCTTATTAAAGCATCAAT
This sequence comes from Coptotermes formosanus, assembly GCA_013340265.1. Taxonomy (NCBI): domain Eukaryota; kingdom Metazoa; phylum Arthropoda; class Insecta; order Blattodea; family Rhinotermitidae; genus Coptotermes; species Coptotermes formosanus. The sequence continues at coordinate 652,234 of BLKM01000900.1, forward strand.
TAACAATGTAAAAACTGAAATAGAGTTGACATAAATGCTGTAGTTCCAAGAAGAGTCCAGTGAGGGAAAGAGAGGTTACAAAAAAACAGCACACTAAAGCATACAGCCACACACAGAAGATGACGAGGAAGCTGGGAAAGGAATGATCATAAATGTGTGAACATCATTCAAGCAGTACAAACCTCAAAGCCTGATCCAAAGGATTTCTGGGCATGGAAACAAAACGGCATATAAATGTATACAACGTATACCAAGTAATAAATGTATACAAAGTAATACTCAAGTCACACTTACTGTACAATTACAATCACGCTCAGTGCTTAATGGCATGAAGTTTTAAACAATTTGCTTCATTCAAATGTTACCTATGCCATAAACATACACTTCCTGCTTACAAAAATGAAAATCCCAGTGTTATAATACACATTTTTTTCTTGAAGCCACAGCAGTTCAAATGACTGGCAATATTCCGAAACAGTAAAATGTCATATACTCTAGAGCACCTGAAAAACTGTGTTTCTTAAAATGAAATTGCACTGATTATAAATAAAACTGGCAAAAATGTTAAACAAATCTTGCAAATTAATGCTAAGCATAAATATATTTTCAAGATTTTGGTCTTTCTGAAAACGGTACTTTTACAAAATCCATCAAGGTTCTTTCGTGGAGACTGACATTAATTCGAATGTTCTGTGAGTACACAGCACTATTTCTATAGCGGTGCATGACATATTCTTACCTCATAGTACTGCTCAATAGCTGGGATGTTGAGGTTCTTGTCACTCCAGTCCCGCGACACTTCAACCTCCTCTTTCTCATTAAGCCAAATAAGCTCATTGGTGGCTGACTGGAGGAAGTCCTGCAGTGTTTCCAAGTCTGACAGGCGCTTGTTGGATGTGACGAGAAGTTCAGCATATGCCTTCTGCAGTTGGCTGAGGTACTGTGTGTACAGCTGAAGCTCTTCTCCATGGAAATTATTCTATGACAGACAATAACTTAAAATTAACTCCATTGCACAAGGTCTTTCTTGAAAAATGTAGTCACTCAACAGGCTGAAGAATTTCATTCTGAGATCCACAACTTTTTCTGTCTGGAATAAGAAAGGCTTGGCACAGCAGTACAGTCTTACCTTTGTAACAACCATGACCAGAAATTATTAAAGAATATGACACTTGACAAGTTTGTACAGAAAACTACACAGCACTTTCCTCTGAAGGTAAATTCCAAACACAGGAAGAATTATTTGTACTCATCAGTGTGGATTTCAGTGTAACAAATAAACCAGTGATTAGAAATTCTGTATTTCCCTTTGCCACATACTGAGGAAAATGTGGGAGTAAAATCAGGCAAGATATCCCATTTTAGAGACTTCACGAAACTTCTGGACTCAGAACATGGTAATTCGAATTCATACTCTTCCCAAGTATCATTCGGATGATTATATAAGCTGATGACATGGGAGGGTCAGGTAGCATTAATGACAGAGTTGAGAAATTCACACAAAATTTTAGTGAGGAAAGCCAGAGACAGAGATGACTTGGGACACCTCACACATGTGAGAATAATATTAAAATTGCTATTAGATATGATGATATGGACTGCATTTATGTGGCTCAGGAAATGGTCCAGTCACAGGCTTTTGTGAATACAACAATGAACATCTAAGTTCCATGGTGTCTACTGTCAAGCACAGCAAGCTTCACAGCCTTAAATCTCATACAGTACTGTAGGAGCCTACTGGGTGGATCACCAGAGTTCAATTACCAGTGGCCGCAAAGTTCTCTCTTTGCAGCCAAACTCCAATTGGGTCAGAGACCCACATAGCCGCCTATTGAAAGGGTATCAGGCCACTTCCTCATCGTCAGAGCAGCCAAAGTAAAAAGCTCACCTAGCTAACGCGTATTCATGACATGGTGCTTAATTAATCACAGGAACTTTTCCTTGTACTTTGATAATAAAAAAATTTGAACACTAAAACGTTATGCAAAGGCATATACTCTAATAACAAGGTTAAACTCACCTTGGCAGACACACATTGCTCCACTCTGATATGGAACTGTTCGATAGTCTTGTGCTCTCTCTGATGGATGTTCAATTCATTCTGAACACTGGGTAGATCAGACCCATATTCTGCATCTTGAAGTTGTTTCTAAAAATAACAGCACATAACAAATTTACTTTCAAGAACTTTTAAACTCCAATATAAAATATTTTATGTAACACAGTGAGATGTGAATGAAAACAGTGACCAAGTAATGGCTCACCAATTTGTTACGACACCACTCAGTACATTCCTGAAGCTGACGGAAATGAATGTTGGTCTCAACGAGTCGAGTTTCCAGGACAGTTCGTGTCTGCCGAGTCACAGTCCTCTCCTCAACTGGGAATGATATGGAGGCAAGGGGTGTGATGAGCTTTGAATGCAGCAGTGATCTAAGTGCCACCCAACGTTGGTGCAGCTTCTGAACTCTGGAAAAATCAATGCATAAAATATACAGTAAGTTTACACTCAAGAAAATACAGCAAACTGAATTCTGACTCAAATTTCCTTAATTTTTTAAAAAAACCTACTAGCTAGAAATAGGATAGCAGTTATCTTTGCAGCTCAAAACAATGTCATGATGGCATGGAAACTGAGCTCATATTATTAATAAGGACACTAATTGAATGGCAGCCTTATGCTCCAATTGTCTTTACCTCCACATAAAAGACCCTAGTATGTGTTATGAGAGACAGTGGGTTGGTCCCAGAGCCGTTTTGGAAGTGACAAAAAGAAAACTTCCAGTGATGCAACTAGGAACGAGATCTGGGCAGTAAAATTAGTAGCCTGTCACTTTACTGACTGGCTTATCATTGCACCATGAACAGTACCTACATGACAAATTCATAAAACATGGTACAGGTCACACCTCTGTAATCCAGCTCCCTCAGTACCTGGCCAGTGCTACACCAAGGAATTTTCCAAACTATGAGTGGTCGGCATATTATGGCATCAACACCTTACACATGATTTCATCAAAGCAGGTGTTAGTGTTTATATAATTTTAATGCACTGGCACAAGGCAATAAGTACAGGAAGTACTGAATAAGAAAAACAAAGGAAGGCAGGAAGAAAGAGAAAGAAATCTTGAAAACAAATGACTCCAACTCATTCACCCCAGAATGCATTGTGCATGACCAAAACATGTTACAATTTATAAAATTACAACCAACATTCAACTCAGATGAAAATAAATTGAAAAGAGCAAAATTACAATGTAAAATAAAATGAAAATATGTGACATGATCCATGATTATCATAGATTTTTCTTCCAATTTTCATTAAATTCTGCCCAACCACAGGATGTGCTGGATCATGAAATTCCAAATTAGGGAGGTGCAAGCTGTAGTTTCTGAATATAATGACATACAACTGCTTTCAAAAACACAACCAAAGAAAAGCAATTAACAGTCAGCACTAACTTTTAATAGAGTATTTCCATTTCCTGCAACATGGAAGTGATACGCTACATTCCACATGAATGACAATAGGATTGCTGTGACAGCATCAAGAATGAAGACGTCAAATAAATGACCATTGGACAGACAAAGGATGGGGTACAGAGACAAAGGGAGGGAAGGTACACAAAACAGAATAGGGAAATAATGGCCACAGACACAAGAAATTCATGGAGGGCAGAAGAATGAACAAGGCTTTATCATAACAGTCTACCCCAGTGGAAGTATCAATGAAATGATGATCATAAACACCAAACAGGGTGAGAACCTCATACGAAACGAAATGAAATACTGCAACATTCCTGTATTTTCACTTGTTCCACACTAGTGATGGGGTTCAAAAGAATATACAGTCAACCCCTGATATAGCACCACCCTCTTTTAGCACCCATGAGAGTCTGTAAACAGAAATTATGAATGATACAGTATTTTGATTTAATGCCACACTCTATACACTGCCACAAACTGCAGTGAACAGTGAAGAAATGGTGGCACTATACTGGGTTTTGACTGTCTACAATTTATGTATCTAAATTCCCTCACCGCTTATGAAGGTCAGAAGCCTGAGGGTAGCGTCCATCTCTGAGGCTCTGGACATCTCCAAACAAGCTGTTGATGCTGTCCTCTGTAAGGCGGATGTCTTGCTCCAGAAGATCAACATTGTGCTTGGCATCAAGTGGGTGCAAACGATCTAGTCGACGAGCTTCATCCTCTATCCGCTGTTCCAACTCTTCTAACCGAGAGTCCACTTGCTTCATCTCACGATGGACCTTCTCTGCCAAGCGCTGCAAGCGCTCCAACCTGAAATTAACACAAACTTCCTATACATGTGGAATCTCTAATACTACATACAGTCAAATCCTGTTATAGCAACATTGGTTTATGTGATACCTCATCTATAATGTCAGATTTTCTGTGGTAGCAATTAATTCGTCACCATTAACCATAACATTATAGTCCTCAGTTATAACAACACTCACTTATAACGATACAAAATATTCAGTCCCTTTCATGATGTTATAACCAAGTTAAACTGTACTTCTAAACAGTCACAGTAAATGTACATGGACACAGAATTTCAGATCACACTTCAGCTTGTCCCTGATTATAATAAATATTACAAAATATGATTCTGTGAGTGCTATAGGTTCCTACAAAGATGTGCAACATAACAACAATCAGGGACTTTTAGGATTCTTTCTATGTTGCTGGCATTTTGAGCTCTTATTTGTGAAATACAACCAACACAGCCATTATGGCCACAAACCTGTCATATAACAATTTCAATTTATAATTTTCTGTTTATGTGTTGATGACATTTGTGTTAGGTCAAAATAAAAAGAGACTGACGAACTGCCAGCAGTATGCAGTGTCTAAAGCACCTGTACAAAACTTGCAGAACCTACATATCACTGAAGATCTGACCATCAACAAGCAACTAGTAACACTTCAGGAAAACAGTCCTTTTATGCCAGTACATTCTAACCAAGCCAGAAGAAAATGGTATGAAAGTTCTTACCTTCAGTAATGTCAACACTTTACACACCCACAACCTCGAAGTTACACAATTATGAATACAATACCTAATGACCCATCAAGATTAGGTATATTTGTTCTTTTTTCATTTTTATAATAAAAAGGGTTGAATTAGACTTTAATAATGGATGAACACTGTTGTGTCTGGATGGGACTGTTCAAATAAGACTGGATGTTACAAACAGAACTGTAACAATGACCAGGCACAGAATCATCAGAATGAAAATTTTTGTTGGAATATATATATATTTATTTATACACATATTTATACATAAATAAATAAAAAGCACAATGTTGGACATACATGTGTGAGATGGGTTTCTGAGACAGTGTGGGAAGAGACGAGGGATAAGAAATTTAACATACACAATTATTTTTATTACAATAGCTACATGGTTCGGTAACTATGTAATAAACATCATTGTGTCTGACTGACCATTGCATGTGTTGCTCTTGTAAGTTTAAAGCACAGTGGGATGAATTCTATCAAGTTATACCTGCATGAACTTGTAAATGGCAAACTACTACACTATCTCACATTTTAACAATGTTGTCATCAGACACAAAAGGACTGTCGAAATAAAACAGGACAATGTCATGACTGAAATTCTGGACACTGTCCACTGTCTCAGGGTAAAATGCAAACATCTCAGAGGCTGATCTGCCTTACCCTTTTCCGTTTGTCCAAAATTTGTCTTGACTAAGAGCATTATCAGAATCCTGTACAGTTAGGAATAGGACACAGTGAAACCACATTGCTGTCAGAAAGCAAACTGTAATGACCAGAAATACAAGGAGACCATAATTTGGAATGGGTATGTGTGAAGGGTTTGAGGCACTGCAGTGAAAGAGGATGGAATAATAAGCTATTCAACCTATACTGATAGGTGTGCAGGGATTTATGTATGGATTTTTATGCTTGGCAGTTCAGCTTCACACAGACAGGAAAAGTGTGCCCCTGACACAGCCTTCATTAGCACCAAAAGGAAAAACAGTAGCATCAGGGAAAGCACCATCTAAAAACTGTCCACTTGGCACAGGGCAGTGGTCATACACAAAGTGAGGAAGAAGCCTAAGTGCTGTAATATATAGGTGTTTCGCATGTGCTCCTACTAATTTATGCCATACTTATCATAACTCTGTATGATGCTTTAGTTAAATAAACCTAATTCAAATTCTTTATACAGGACAACTCATTTTAAATGAACTTTTATGACCTACCCTCCAAGAGAAATTTATCTATTTTATAAGCTCAGGTTTTAAAAAATGGTTTGGGTGATGCACTGCACACAATTAAAATACATACAGCAAACTTCCAAGACAACGGAAATGAAGAAGGACATGAACAATGTTACCATATTGTTTTTATATTTCACTAGTACATTATTACCCACTTACCTTTTGATCTCTTCAAGGATGGCATGGTCCCGCTCCTGGTGAGCCATCATGAGCCGATTCCAGTTCTTGTCCAGTACATCAATATGCAGCTCTGGCTCCATATCTATTTCACCCACAGCCTCAAAGTATCTCTGTCAACAAAGACATTTCAAAACATAATGCTACATCAATACCTTTCATGATATCGGTAACAAACCTCGTAATATCTCAGTTTTCACTGGAATATGATCTAGCCTACTCTGCTTATTTAACTGTTATGCAGTTTATGACAGTTTCATTCAAACATTAATACTGACACAATGGATGAAAAATTTACACTGTTGTCGAGTATGACCAATGCTAATGTGAAACAAGCTGGTTTATTTCATGCAGACTGTGGACATACTTAGCTTACCACAACACAAATACGAAGAGCAGTCTTCAGAAAGTACAATTTGAACTTTATGTGACATAGGAATATAATGAACTGATATGAACCAAAATTAATTTCATCTTTTAGTACACATAACAATCCCAAATATCACATTTGATTGAAATCCCTTCAGTGATAGTGGAAATGAAACACAATGTGACCCCTGTATTATGTGCTGATTTTATACATGCCATGCACAAAAATTTGCAAGAAGTGCACAAAGAACCACACAATATATTAGTTTATGGTTTCATACAACATAAGGATCACACCAATACCAAGAGAATAATGTCCTGCACTGTCTGTGTGCCTTGTACTAACTTCACACAATTTTCCTTCATAAGTAAATATCATTCCACAAGATGATACTCACCTCCAGTTCTCGGAAAATATGTGTCAGTCTCTGCTTGTCCTTCTGCCGTGGTGGAACCTCATCTGTTCGGAAACGACTCGATTCGGCAGCAAGTTTCTTCATTTCGATTAGTGTATTCGGAAAAGTTCGATCCAACATGATGGATAATTTCTCCCTCATCCATAAATGTAGGGAGCTTGCAATGTCTCGGTATTCAGCACGTCGTTGTTGTGATTCCTAAGGTCAAGCACAGTGTTGATCAGTGCACATTACATGATGCTCAAAGTGTGCATAATATACAATCTTTTCTATGATGACCATTCAATGGCATAAACAGGACTGGAAAATTCTAATTCTAAATGTAAAGGACACAAAGTGGTTGCTGGTTGGCACAGAAAATGTTACAGTGTAAACAAGAACAGAACAGGAAGGTATCACTACTTGGTGCCTGTTCTGAAGGTAAATGACAGACAATGTTACAGTGTAAACAAGAACAGAACAGAAAGATATCACTACTTGCAGCCTGTTCTGAAGATGAATGATGTTACCACATAATCTCATTTTATTTACAAATTTTGGTAACCAAGCATTATACATCACGCTTGTTCTCATTTTAAAAAAAAGGCTAACTGCTACTTACGGGATCGTAAAGAGGGTGAATGGGCGGAGGTTCTGGGAAGACATCATACAGAGATGATATATATGTGATCAGAGACTTCTCGTCTGGTTCAGGGGTATCAACATCTGTAAGTAAAGGACAGCAATACTTAAAACAACTTATCTTAAAGAGTTCATTTCTTTAGGTAATTTAATGCCAAATTGTATTACCATGAATACATCATTAAAAAAAAAAGGAAAATATTTTGTGCCAAAGTGTTTAGACACACAAACAATTAAGACACTGAAAAGGACGCATCATTAACACACACAAATCAACCAAGAACTCATCAAATAGAATGTAATACAACATACGTCACTAACATAACGAAATACTTATATTAACATTCATAAGGCAAGACACATGTCCATCAAGAGGCATTAACCCAATGGCATACATTCAGGTGACATCAGCTAGTAAAATGTCACAGGATTCATGTCGAAACTGCTCATTTATTGGGCAACACCTAAAGAGGACTTCTGCAATAATTTTGAAGCACTCATTTTAAATTAACCACCCAAATCATTTCATGTTAGACTTACACTTTATGTAATGTGCAAATCCTTTGTATAATGAGCTATTTATAACAGGAGAAAATGCAATTTTATCCATGGTTCATTACAAAGTATGACTTATTATCTGGCCAATATAAACAATAATTACATTTACTGACACATACCAACTAATGCACCATTAAAGTTATTGTTAACCTTTATAAATAATCCCTGACATGGAAAGTTAATAATTACATTTGTTAAACTATTACTGCAGGCACCTCACAATACAAAATTTTGACAAAATCTGGTCTGGTATGTTCAGTGATGAAATGTGGATGGATGGACCAACCTCCATTTTATGCATTAATTTTATGAAATTTGTGCAAATGGATTAAAAACTGTACTGTATCTTACATCAAAGAATGTTTCCAAAAGCAGTATTGCAAAAGTTAACTTACTTCACAAGCTGCTACTGGTGACAGTAATCAGATGACACTGACATCAATTAATAATGAATAAAGAGAAAGTGGTGATATTTGTTTCTCTCAAGAGATTTTCAGCACATCACTTTATAGTAACAACCAGTTTCAAAAGCAATAATACTAGAATACGTGGTTGTTTTACTGTAGAATAAATTATAGAAGTCAAAGATACAAGGACAGGATGGTTGTAAAAGCAATTTCATAATTTACATCTACAGCACATACACAGAATTACACAAAATGCATAACCGTCATACCACCAACCATAAGACATTTTGTAACGAAGCAGACTAAGCAAGCACTGCACATTTGTGTTCATTTTATAATTCTATCAACAGTTTTTGTTCGGACATTGTTGTAATGTCAAATTAATAAAGAACTGTCAACTGGTCTGGGTCAGAAGGTAGTGAATATGACTTACCTTAGTATTTTCAGGTTATAGTGCTGTACATGTCACATAAGTTAAATAACATGTCAAAATAAATTACAGGAAGTTTACAAAGAGACAATTGGTTTAATTAACTAGTCTTTCTCATTCAGTTGATTTGATAATTTCTGTGGTCCAGCATAAATGCAACATGGATCCTTCACAGTAATACACAATAATATCATCAATATTTATTTCTCTATACTTTGCCATGGATCAATGAAGTAAAACTGTAAACAATTATTCTTTCTGACATATTTCATAATGATCTTTTGAGTAAATATTAATAGCTTTTCTTAAGGTGTGGCTGGGTTCTGGTGCTATATGAACCTGTGCTAATCTTGACATGTCTACAATGGGCGGAAGCCATGACACTACACTCAAGTGTCTGATACACTCCACCCATTCTGCTATATCGCCTGCATCCGTGATCCATAATGCTTTTTTCCACTAATGAAACCAACAAACATTTGTTGAAGGGAAATGTACCCTTCCATGCTCATCTAATAATGCTTAAAATGAAAGTGTTTCCTGTTTCCTACTGTGGACCTAATAAAGAATTCCCACAGATATGAAATTCACTCCACACCGGTGCCACCATGAATGGCAGCCAAATCCTTTCCAATTCATCATTCATCAATCACCCCATCATTTAATTCCACACGAGCTTCAGTACTAACAATGCCATTACATAACCCACCAATAAAAAAAAAGGCAGTCCCATTACAGGCCTGGACAGGTCCACAGGGTTCCAGGAGGTCGAGGCTCCCAGATTTCTAGACAGTCAGCACATGAAGGTGGTAGGTTGTCAGCCATATGCACCGGCCGCGTTTACCCCCCAGGAAATATTCCGGGTACTCATTTCTGTTAGAGGCTGAGTCGACCCCAGGGCCATAGTGTGACCAATAGGATCATGTCAATGAAAAAATCCACTGACACCATTGGGAATCGAACCTGTGACCTGCCAGTTTGTAGCGCAGTGCCTCAACCAACTGTGCCACCGCGGTCCCTAACCCACCAAGAAGGTTAACATATTCTGAATGTTCTCCCCTACAGCAACTTACACTATCTGCTATCTGCATAGCACAAAATATTTAATATTAATCAATGTATCACACTACATCCACATTTCAGTACAAATTCCACAAAGAACTTCTGATTACAGCCAACACTTTCAAGAAATGAGTGTACTTCATCTTCAATAAAATAATGAAGTCCATCCAGTTGCTACAAACGTGATATTTCAAATTATACTCATGAAATGTAATGACATGAGAAGTTATTTCACACTGAAGCCAATGTAAAGTGTATTAAAGGTTTATTTCACTAATAGTTACGGATATGTCATATAATTGTAAATGGTACCACTTGTATGAAGTCTTCCATGCAAAGTACCCATTTAAAGTGGCACCTGAATTTAACAAGCACAATAGATTGATATCTTAGACACTCACTGACAACCTACACAAAAGCTGAAGCATTCTTACCTTCAGGATCAAGAAGTCTAGTCACACCATATTCCCTCTCTGCCACATGGAACGCATTTTCAAGGCGATCTCGTGCAACTCGTGAACGGATTGAACGCCAGTCGATCAGGTCAGGTCTGAACATGAGATTGCAGTAATCACATCCTCAGATGTTTGTCACACTGTCATATTATATACTTATAACTGTCATACTAACATTTAAAGATAGGTTTATTTGGGTACATATCATATATAATGTCTATAAACATTTGACTGAAACTAAACTGAAAAATGTATGAATAAATTACAAAACTCAATGAAAGGAGATTGTGTCCTACTTATCAAATATTTATACAGCCTCTATCATAATGATGATACCATCCTTCCACCTTGAAGGTAGTCCTTTATTCTATGATTTGGCAAGACATTTGTCAAAAAGGCACACAAAACAACACATCATGAATCCATTACTTCAACTTTCCAATTCAGACAAGTAACACACTTTCTTTCAAAGTGTCACAACTATTCCAACTATTCAGAATTCTCAGAAAATACACAAGGTACAGATGTAATACATTGATTCTGTAAGACTTTAATACTCTGAAAATATACATAACTTAAGTGCAGCAATGCCAGTCCATGGCCAACACTGCCACAGTGAAGTGAGATTTCAGCATTAGACAAGGAGCTCCAAGAAACTCCTAAAGCCTAATTTTCTACTATGGAGTTCCACGCTGCAAATCTTGTGTCATCATATTTAGTTAATGTAAATTAATAATAAAACAATGGCATGCACTTTAGCTCCAGGGGCTAGCCTGGACTCATGTACATAAGGTCATTATGAACAAATCCTGGTTGGTTCATCCATTCATTCCCTGCAATTACAACTACATTACAGTTATGATAATTATTATTTATATTTATTGGCTGGATGACTAAGTAATCATGGTCTGAATCCCAGCAGAGGCAAAGCATCCCGACTGTGGGGTCTACCTAGCCTCCTACTGAAGGAGTACCAGGGACTATTTCCTTGCAGGTAAAGCAACAGGGTCACGAACCCAACTGCTCGCCACTATCTTCTGCTGAGATTAAGAATGTGTGGAGCTATCCTTCCACTGCACCATACTCCTTCATGGCATAGTTGCTTAATTAAGTTCTGGCACAAGTTCGTTGTTGTTGTTGTTGTTGTTGTTGTTGTCGTCGTCGTCGTCGTCGTCGTCGTCGTCATCATCAACGACGATGACAATGATGGTGTAAGAGCTTATTTTAAATACCTATTCTGTGTACATTAAATTTTTCATACACAACCTCAAAATTCTGCACTATCATCATGTTTGTACCTGACATTTTATATTGGGTCATTTGACAACTTCTGATGCACTTTACAAACCCCCATGGCTTTACTAAAAAATTGCTGAAAGCAAGGAAAATATTTCTAAACTTTTCTTACACAGACACTGTCAAGGAGCAGGTATAATGACTGCACGCCTCAGTATTACTGGACCCACTCTGTACAGATTTCATCTACTTTTAGCACAAAATCTGCTCCATCATTATATGACAGTAACAAAGCAATTAGAAGTGACCCAGAAATGTATCAATGCAAACCACAGTGCATCTGTAACAACAGCAATTACCTGTTACGGTGAATAATAGCATTGAATGCCAAGCCATCACGCCATGAACTTGTGAAGTCAGTGACTTGGACACCTGGATACTTGGCTGTTGTACGTCTGGCCCATCTCAACAATGCATCTCGCGCTGATACATTAGGCTCCTGGCCCACAACAATATCTGATATCTGTAGAAAGAAGAGAAGAAGCTTATGTCTGGGAGAAATATCAGCAATGACACAGTTGTATCATCTTGTATGAAGCAGGAAACATAAACAGCTTCCATCACTTAATACGTATGCCTTAAAATTTCAGACAGTAAAAAGTACCGAAACTAAAGAAGTTCACAGGATACTTGTTTGACAAAGATAAACATAACTAATATCACCTGCATTTAATACCAAATGAAAAACAAATACAAAGAACACAGTATTAATTTCCCTCCACACATGCCACTGAAGAAAACTACAGATATTCTAATTTTCTAAAGCTGTATACAATGTAAGGAATAATCGGTATCCCTGTGTACCTACCCAGCAGTATGCTGGATCTCAAAATTAGGAATACATCTTGCTGGCACATTCAAAGAAAATTATTGTGATTTCAATATCTTTCGAATTGTACTAAAAATTCTTGGACAGCAAATTACAAAGCACGGAGTTGGAAGACTTCAGTGGTAAAAGCTCTTGTTCTAATTTCTGTCAACAGGCATTTAAGAATCGCACCTTTCAATGTTTTCAAGGTGAATGAACAGCAAAACCAAATGTCTACACTCTGCGTAATTCAGTAAACACTCATTCCCACGATAACTGCATGAAACATACTCATATTTAAAACTTGAGTTATCCATTTCTGTAATTTCCCAATAATTTCATTTAAACTCTCGAAGTAAGTTTATTCTTAATTTTTCCCAAACTTCAATCTTGTTGAAACAGTCAGGCCAACAACTGACACATTTTACTTAAATATGATACAGATGTAACACTTACACCTGGAGTTAAATTTTACCCTACACCAAAAACTGAGAACATTCTATTCTTTGTGTCAGAAAGAAACTTGTTCAGTGCATCTCGAACTGTGTTCAAGTTTAATATCAACTGAACAGTAAGAAATATTGATGCTAATGTTTTAATCTTGTCTCATACAACACAAATATAAACAAGTCAATACTGGAGTTAAAGGAGGTACAAAACACACTTAGCATAACAAGATGGTTTAAGCACATAAAAACCGTTTATAAGGACACACTGTATGCTTGATTAGACCTTTAACTCCATGAATATTATCTCCAATGGCTATAAGAAACTAAAACTGAGTAACCAAGAAGAGGGTTAATTTAACAGGGCCACTGCACACATTGACAAACACTCCCCGACACGAAATTTCAACTTACGCAATTTTTAAAAAGTAAAGTTAAAAAAACAGAAATAACATTTTTGAAACGCGCATCGAATTTTTCCTTGCGGGAAAAAATTGACTTGCGCCGGATCTTCCGGGACGTAACTTCTGTATTAAGTGCTTGTTGGCCTATAGGTTAGGTTAAACCCATCACAGTGCACCACATAATCATGCCTTCATAAATACGAATCGAAATAAAAGAAGTTTATTCATTACAACTAATTTTTAAGACAGAACCTCCTCTCTAACAGCGACACACATGCATTACGGCATCAGACGCACATTAGTTCAATTCACGTGAATCGTAACAAGTACAAATGAACTGTTTGTTACCGCCAAAATTACTGCAATTAAATGAATTAAAAGGACTAAGGATGCACACATTGCAGTTGCAACAGCAGAGCTGTAAATGCACGTACTACTTTCACTACCCTGCACGAAACACAAGCCTCAAGAGCCTCAAAACATAAACAAGCAGTTATTACATCGTGCATGCACCTCAACCTAAAGAAACACAGCCCTTCAATTACGAGTAGACGTATATTTTAACCCTTCAATGGTGCTGCGGTTGAAATTGCAACGCCTGCCCAAGACAGAGGTTTTAATTTACAATAACTGTAAATGCATTCAACTAAATGCACCCAGCACCGAAGGGTTAACCTACAAATTCTGATATCCGTAAATGCGAAGTTCTAATATTCCACATAAACCAGTTCTCAAAATAAGTGCGTGGGTTACGGATCAACATACACATATCCTGGAAAACCACACAATAAACCAAAAATACTATGTGCCTACTAAGGTATATAAAACAACTTAAGAACAACCTAATTATCGCCATACTTCCACTTCGAATTGTATTCTTGCCCGTAGTTTACATACCAATACAACGTCGACTGGAGCCGCAGGGGGGGGGGGAGGCAGAGAGAATAGACACAGTGAAACGGGAAAAACAGAGAAAACAAAATACTAAGATTTTAACTACAATTAGTAACCTGAAACCTGGTAACATGGTACCTAATGAAACACTGGCGTTCACAAAACAGGCAATTTCTTGGCCAGCTCGGCAATTATCAACTTTTAAAGCAAGACGCTTTACCGAGGAGTTTGTTACTTATGAATACATAACACAGGCGCACAGCAGGCCTATATGTGTGTATAAATCAGTGTCACTTTCTGATTGTGGCCTTCTGGGTTGTGGAATCGTGGAGTCTTTTTACTTGTAGACCACCGCTTCGGAAGGGCATCTTGCCTCCCTCTTCGACATGTGCCCCTAAACGTTGGTAGCAACATAACAGACTACACGGTGTCAAAACCCAGAAGCCCACAACATGAACATATAAAAACAAAATGGTTTGTTGACCATCTGAGGACAAACGTACCCCGCCGGAAATGCAGTGAAAACACTGAATTCCTGTGCATATACCGACTTCCATGTTGTCAGTACTTAAAAGTGCTGCCCGTTTAACATCGTCAGTTCTATCTAAACTAACTGAAACCGGACAAAGAATGGTAGTGACACAGCAAAGAGTGGGGTTAATGACAGCACCCAATTAAATCGAAAAACCCCTACAAGAAACAGTACTGCTGGAGGAAAATCATTAAAATTCTCCGCCAGGACAGCCGGCCAGTGTTAACCCTGGGAGCTCTTCAATACGTCACGTATGCACTGCACAGTCTATAATTGTATATGGCATATGAATGGAAACCTATTATTAGAAACAGCGTACTTAGACGAACTCGTGGGTCTTCCAGTTCA
>BLKM01000900.1:667829-809484 GCA_013340265.1 Coptotermes formosanus
CCCCCCCCCCCCCCCCCCCCCCGCTCAACACATGCCAGACCCGTGAGAAGCACGAACTGGTTATAACACAATCTTTATTCTTTCCTTTGGTTAAACACAAGATAACGTCCAATGACCTTCCACCACAGATGACTGGGGTCTCGCAAGCGTAGCATTTCGACAACAAAAAAAACTTCAGTACGACAGAAACAATGCTGATTCGTTGGGCAATGCGCCACACAATTATGTGCCATCTATCCCTCTCCGAACGTTTCTTACCACAATTCTGGCGCTTTTAACGCAGTTCACAGGTTAACTTATGGTGGTATTGAGGTTAAAATAATGGGGGTTTGCGTAATGAATATGGCAGGCCTACTGTGTCAACAGTTTGTTCGTTACATCAACATAACTGCGATGGGCATAGTCGATTGTCTAAGATATTAGTACCTAGATCAGGGGTGTACAAATTTTCCAAACATCTAAGAGCCACCTCAGAACTCTAGAAGTCAGAAGGCTGACATGAAACAAGTTCCATACTGAGGACCCAAGAATGTTAGGTGCCACCGTACAAAATTGACTCGCCAAAGCGGCCTGACGCCTAGTATTTGTGCACCCCTGACCTCGATAAATTTTTCCTCTATAGGTGATTTACACGTTGTTACACATTAAAGAGTGGTCACTGACTTCTTTTTCGAGTCAGTGGCAATGGAAAGGATTGAATGTTAACCCCAAGACTATTAGTACTTCAACTAGGTATATTCATTAATTTTAAGGAAATTCAATGTTCGGGCTACGTATGCTTTACACTATGCTTTATTACATTCTGCCTGTGTCCCCCCCCCCCCATTTTTGCGACACTTGGCACGAACATTATGCTATTGGACGCCAACTTTCCACGAATACGTGACAAGCCCAACAGCATGGCAGGCGGGCAAAATTTAAGGTGTAGCGACACTAGTTGCATTTAATTTAGGATCCTCAAATGATGCATGGTCAGAGATCTTCGAAAAAAATTGTAATTTTTTCGTAGAACATGAAAACTTCGGTTTTCCCTGTCAGTATAAACTCGTCAATGCTCCACACTCACTCGTTCGCCACCGACATTATATAATCTCAGCAACTGGTACAATCGTTAAACAACACACTTAGAGATGAAATAACAACTTGGGAGTGCTAAAATGTCCTACATCTGTCTAGCACCTAGCAGGGATGGGAGGTGAGAAATGCACACAGTTCTTGCTGGAAAACCGCTAGGATATGGAGACATACATATTCGTGCGACGACGCTACTAAAATGGATCCCGAAGAAACAGGACTGAGGGTGTCAGCTGGATTCATCTGTCTAAGGACAAGGACAAGCGGTATAATCTCCTAAACACAGCAAAGAACTGTTTGGTTAATCACAAACGGAGAACTGACTGACCAGGTCAGCGACCGTTAGCTTTTCAAGGATAATGTTACATGGAGTTATTTAACCTTTTAAAGCCTAGCGGTAACTCTACATACGACCAGGTTTAATATTAAAAAACTCTACGTGGTGCCCACATTGCGTTTATGTGTTTTGTACGGATCTCAGAACAAACAGCAACTTTTGCCTTATAAAACGTTACGAGATTGGTTTTTATAACCGAAGTGGAGAGTGTTTACAGCGCGGTACGCAGAGTCCTTATATAAAACAGATACGCTTCGTCTTTAAAGGGTTAAAGAAGGTCGCCAAGAAATAATTCACTTCGCTTAACATATTCCGCGGCTCTTCTATAATACACAAAATATGTATCAATCAGAACACAACTACATTTGGCCAATGTATTTTGTGTGTCTGAAAGTGCAACATGTTTCCATATATATATATATATATATATATATATATATATATATATATATAGAGGCCATTTTCAGGCTCACACAATTCCACAAGCCCGTATTGAGAAAGATAATTTATAAACAATAGCATACATTATCTTTTTCAGTATGCGCTTTTGGAACTGTACAAGCTTGAAAATGACACATTTACATAGTTCGAAATTTGTCGCTCCTTTAGACACACAAAATCTATTGTCCAAATCTAACTGTGTTTTGACCGGTATACATTTTGTATATTTCATTATCATAACACAGCCGTATGTCACATATAAAGATCTTTAAAGGTTATGTACGCTGAAATGGAATCAGGCGAACAGTGTACTGTCAAAACACCACCAGGGGCAGGGAAATTACTCCAGCAACGCTAAGTCAACAGTACTGCCACAGACCCGCCCTCCGCATGTATTGTACGACGTGTGCACACAGCCACTGACCCAATCGTTCTGCATCCACGCACCTATTTCCGGGAGCATTAGGCCAAACACGGCACCGATTTCGACGACCAAATGCAAAGGCGCTAAACCAATGGAAAAACCAACGCTTCACATACATTATCACCACCAACTGGCACATAATACAAAAACCCACAGTGTAACAAACTCTATAAAACTCACGACTTGCTTCGATGTCACATCACACCATCGTCAAGGAAGACATACAGAACACTTAAAAAATCTTAAAAAACATACAAGCCTTGTTATTTACAAGTTCGTTAAAACATGTTCTTGATCACATGACGCCTTAAATTAAGTATGTACGGGTACAAAAGCTGCTGGATTGTAAGTTGTTCGTCGAAGATTGTGCCGGGAAATACAGTGTAGGGTACAAGCATCAACTCTTGTTATGTTAAGCCTAGTGTTCGCTTCGTTCTATAAAATCATAACTATTCTAATAGACAAAAAGTTATGTACCAAACATGCAAAAATTGGAAAGCTCGAGATACGTACCGGAATACTTGGATTTGTTGTTTAGGTAGTGGTGGTTATTGGTAGACCGCTGGGAAGCAAGTGAGGGGAGGCAGCTGACTACGTGTCTACCTAAGTAGTGTACCTATCGACTGAGGTTGAATAAGGGGTTGGGGTACATAACAACCATTTTTTCTATTAGAGTAACTTATGATTTTTGGGTATGAGACCAATACCAGGCTTAACACAACAAGACTTGATGCTTGCACTCTGCACTGTATTTCCTGGCACAATCCACGACGAACAACTTACAATGCATCAGCAGCTTTTACACATACTTTAATTTAAGGCGTCATGTGGTCAACATGTTTTTAATGAACTTCCAAATAACCAGAGGGCCGCGGTGGCGCAGTTGGTTGAGGCACTGCGCTACAAACCGACAGGTCGCGGGTTCAGTGGATTTTTCCATTGGCATAATCCTGTCGGCCGCACTATGGCCCTGGGGTCGACTCTGCCTCTAACAGAAATGAGTACCAGGAATATTTCCCGGGGGGTAAACGCGGCCGGTGCGTAGGGCTGACAACCTTACCACCTTCATGTGCCGACTGTCTACGAATCTGGGAGCCTCGACCTCCTGGAACCCTCTGGGTCTGTCCAGGCCTGTAATGGGACTGCTTTCTAAATAACAAGGCTTGTGTGTTTTTAAGTGTTCTGTGTGTCTCCCCTGAGGATGGTGTGATGTCACACCGAAACATGTCGGGAGTTTGATATAGAGTTTGTTACACTGTATTTCAATGTATTGAACGAGTTGGTGGTGATAATATATGTGAAAATATACGTACACGGTATGGACAATTTTAACAAATCCGACTGAAACGAGTGCGCGCGAGATACATTTCTCTGAAATTCGACATAGGAACCCAGTAACTGATCACTAACTACGTTATCACATTACGGAGGCATCATAATTTGCCTGACGAGACTGACGCCCTAGTTCAAATGCAGCAGTTATCAACCTTTTGGTGCTCGCGGAATGGAATGGAGAACTAAAATTTGTAATGACAGCATACTTGTTTAAAAAGATTAATTTATTGTATAAAAATATCACTATCGTATAGCAGAAAGATGACGAACTTCTGATACAAATTGTATTTCTTAAGCTCCAGCAAATGCGGTTGTTTCCGGACTGTATAATGTCGTCCCCTCAGCTTGGCAAAGACTTCACCTTATAATCACAGTTTTTATAGGACGAGGCTAATACAAAGTTAAATAACAATACCTCATGCTTGTACTCTGCTACACCACACTTCTTGGCACATTCGTCACTGAATAATTTATAACATATCAGCAATTTTTGTATAACTTTAACATGAGGTGTCATGTGGTATTTGAACAAGTTTTATAATGAACTCCAAACCAACTAGGCTTGTGTATTTTTAGATGTATTTTTAAGAGTTCTGTGTGTCTCCCATGAGGATGGTGTGATGTTATATCGAAACATGTCTGGAGTTTTATAGAGTTTGTTACAGTGTACCTGAATGTAGCGTACGAGTTGGTGGTGATACATGTGTTATGATAGAGTAAAGACTGCTTGCTGTGTGACCTAAGAGGTACATTTCTCCGGCAAAGATCAACACTGTAATACCAACCGGAGCACATATTCCACTGTAAGTTATGGCTGCCACCTTGTGGTGCTCCTACACGCAAGGGAGATTGCTATTTGGTTCCCATGCAACCGAAAGATAGACCGAAAAGAAAAGAAGCAAGCAAGCAAACAAACAAACAATGTCCCACTTAGGCTAAGAAGGTTATACGAGAGTTCCAGCTTTTGCCGTGACAAGGACTGAAGCATCAGAACGGACGTTGGCGTCGCGGTTCTTGCCTGAAGTTCACGCTTTCATTTTGATGTAGCGGTGTTAAATGGAAAACATGATAAAGGGAAACCGTTTTGAACTAAGGACCCTGTTACGAGCAGATTTAGCCGCGTTAATGAAAAGACATTATGAAATCTACAAAGTTCATCCTCTTATGAGAGAGAATCGAAATAACCATGTTAACATTTAGCAGTCCCGAACACAATAACACAAGACAATGGAGCCTTGTTAACGTTTCCCGGTAAAACCCGGACATACTTGGCGGAAGTACGCATAGTTTCTTCACAAGAGGGGAGAAACCATCTGGAGAGAAAATGCCGCAATTCTTCCCACACATTAACAATGGTCTACAGACATGCACTGGGCTGATGCTACGTGCCTTCACGCAATGGCAACAGTTTAGTGTATTCAGTGAAGAAAGGGGAGCCTTACACACAATTGCCCGTGAGCGCCGTGAAATACTGTAAGCTATGCTACTCACTACATTCCAGGAATTTTGGTCTAAAAAAGGGAAGAAAGCAAGGAAGTTCTCCCACAATTTCCAGACAAACCACAGAAACAAGCAGTGCTCTATACCTTTACATCGCGGGGCTTCCGTTTGTCATTCAAACCGTACTGTACCTTTACATCGCGGGGCTTCCGTTTGTCATTCAAACCGTACTATACCTTTACATCGCGGGGCTTCCGTTTGTCATTCAAACCGTACTATACCTTTACATCGCGGGGCTTCCGTTTGTCATTCAAACCGTAGTACTTACAGCCCTTATTTTTAGGCCCGTTCGCAAAATTGCAAAAAGCGACTGTTAGCTGCGTCATTATGTCTTACTGCTTCGTAACTGATTAATTCAGCCTGATCTCGTAAATCGTTTCATGGCAACACAAAAAACTGCGGAACTGCGCAACGACTTATCTGTCATTACGATCTGTTTAGCAAAACTGTACGTCGAAAGGTCATGGGTAACTGAACATCCTTTTGTTTAAATGCACCGTTTGTACGTAACGTGAGACAAGAGTGCAAATTAGTTGGAATACGATTTCTTTCGAAAACCCATACGTATAAATTGCATTGTCACCGGTGACATACTTACCACAAAAACACTGTTGTGCAACACAGACAGCTGACAGTGACATGTAAGTCAACAGCAACACACACAGAAAGCAATGTTGAGTTTCCACTGCAAAATGGTTAAGCGAACGCGCCATAGTGTTACATTAACCTTTTAAAGCCTAGCGGTAACTTTACGTACCACCAGGTTTAACATTAAAAAATTCTACGTGGTGCCCACATTGCGTTTATGTGTTTTGTACGGATCTCAGAACAAACAGCAACTTTTGCCTGATAAAACATTAAGAGACTGGTTTTTATAACCGAAGTGGAGAGTGTTTACAGCGCGGTACGCACTGAGTCCTTATATAAAACAGATACGCTTCGTCTTTAAAGGGTTAAACATACATCGCTTATCTTGTTGTACTGTACCTATGACTTTGATTGTATGTGCCTTTGGAGTTCTGCCAGGATTTTTCGTTCAAGGCAGAAGGATGCTGCGGGACTCAAAAATAAGGGAGAGGACACTGATCAACAGTAAATAAAAATGTACCGTATGTGAATGCGTAAAGCGAACACACAAACGTACTTTTTTTTTCTGTGATGCAGCAGCCTAGGCCGCCTCACTGTCGAGGTTTCTACATCAAACACAGTTAGAACAAAAGCGCCCAGTAGCACTCCTCTGAACAAGTGATCAGCTCGCCGCAGAGGCTGCTACCTACACAACACACAACAGACACCAGAGATGAACATCCATGCCCTCACAGTGATTCGAACCCGCGATCCCAGCAATCAAGCGGCTTCAGACCTACACCCTAGACAGCACGGCCACCAGGATCGGCCACAAATGTACACATTCAAACAAAATGTCACAAACCGCTTGGAAAAAGGCGTTCATTAATGCCACCGACAAGCTGAGCATCATTTCATAACATAAACGGATCCCCGTTATCAGAGTCTTCGATATCCGCTTTCCCGCATATATGGGGCCACAATTTTTGAGGAAAATATACGCAGAAGTTCATCACCAATTCCAAAAATCAGGTCCGAGGGCCATGAATTTTCCAGCAGAATTCGGTCCTAATCGGTTTAGACGCAAACGCGGGGCCTGATCAATCAGAATTACACCCGAACACCCGCCACACTCCAAACAGATCATATCAATGGTGCACGAGTTTCCCAATCTCGCACGCCTCCGCCATTTTCTTCCACTCTCCTGCACATAATTCAAACTCCTGTGCACGATTTGTGAATATTCAATACGAAATGGCTCCAAAAGGCGAATAACCACCACAACACTGGATGGTGCTGTAACTGCGGGCAGTGTGCACGAAATAAATACTGCACAATGTGTCAAAGACAGCTGCGCCGAAAATAATATGAACTGAAAATTAAAAAGCAGGACTGTAATTTTTTGCACTCCAAGGTATCATCCGGCAGTACCACTGTTGCATGAAAGGCGCGCCACGTGACGCTATCTGCATGCCCAAACAGGGAAGCGTTAGTACCGAGGCTGGGTTCAGTGACTGTTCAGCAACTGGAATGCGATATTCTCAGCCAGCGAGCGCCCATTTCTCTTGAGTGCGTCTTGATGTCACTGCCTCATACGAACAAACCACGGGACGCCAGCTACAGTACTACTTGATTCGCATATCCGTATCATAAAAGTAGTGCACCAACACAAACGAAAATATAACAATAGGCAGGATTTCAGGCTTCCACGCACAACTCCCACAAAACGTCCTAGTGGATCATCCGGGAGTTCGCATACCTGGTCAATAATCCCGATCTACTTATGAAGTCTCAACTCACTGAGAATTTACCTCCAGCACTACCCTCAAGTTCTTCAAACCGTGTAAAACCACCTTTTTCTAGACAGCTTGCCATGAAGTACCCGTTTGTTGCTCAGATTTTTGTACAAACCCATTCGGTTCAGTTCAATTTAATTCTTATCTATTAATGTGGTCAGTCAAGAACCAAGCAGCCAGTAACAGAAACAGCACAACATACATATATACAAATAACAAAATGGCAGTAAACAGGGCACTTGTGAATCAAACAAAGACGCAACATAAGGTTCGTTCAAATAATACATCCGGACTATTCGCTTCGTCGTGTCCGTCTGTCTCACAGTCTGCATGGAACAATTCGGATCCCACTGGACGGATTTTCACGAAATTTGATATTTAAGTATTTTTCGAAGATCTGTCAGGAAAATTCAAGTCTCATTAAATTCTGACAAGAATAACAGGTACTTTACATGATTACCTATGTACATTTACGATAATATATCCCTCAATTCTCCTCAGAATGAGAAATGTTTCAGACAAAAACTGCAGAGGAAATTCACAATACACATCTTATGTTCAATAAATCTTTTCCGAAAATCATGCCGTTTATGAGATAATGTGGAAAAATATTGTAGAGCTAGACACGCCACAGATGACAATATAGCACGCCATATGTGCTTTGCATGCTGGATAACTAAGGCTACAGACACACACTCAGAATATGTAATACTTCTTGCTTTTCCACGGCAACAATGGTTACGCGAACGCGCCTCAATGTTACGGTATACGTACACTGTCTTGCTATTTTAAATTTACGTCGTTTCAGTAACTGCTTAGCAAATTAGCCTACCTTTCAAAAAACGGTAAAGCGACTTTCTATTTGCTGAATGAAAAGAGGAGAATCCCTTTCCTTTACTGGTCTGAAAAACGTAGAGCCAAACACAGCCGACAGAAACTTTCGTTGGTGACTGTTACAAACACATGACAACAGAAAATTACTATTGCAACTTTCAGAAACTGTTGGCAAATTCGATACGCGCTTGCAGCAAACAACCGTTCGGTAATATTCCTGTTAATGTTCCTGCTCCTCAGCGTTCGCCCATGCATTTCCCACCTGAGATATCACACTAGAACGTTTCGTAATAGGAATATAATAACTGTTCCTAAACTTCGGCCACTGAACCGCGACAAACTGTCAACATGCCATATACGACAGCAGGCACTTCCTTTGTGATGATGATGACCTGTAAAAAGCTTTGTAACAGCACTCTCGCAGTTACATTTCAAAACCATACGGACTCGAAACTGCCGCGTACATTATAAAATGTCACACAGCGCAGGTCCTGGGGTTATATCTGGTCGTATCTCATAACAGAATAGTCACCGGGGTGAAACCACATCCGGAACCCTTATATACCAAAGGTCTTACTGCTGTTTTTGACACTTTATCGAAATACCCTGTGTTCTTGTCCAGATTCTTGGATGTTCCAAAGAGTTTCTGACAGAAGAATGCTGGGTACTACCCATGTTATTTAAACAACAACACGATTTTTTCCCCGTGCAAGCTACACAGGAGATTCTGAGTGATGTCTGCCGTATGCTGCAATCAATTAAGTACGTGAAGAGAAAAAACAAC
Source organism: Coptotermes formosanus (assembly GCA_013340265.1). Classification (NCBI taxonomy): domain Eukaryota; kingdom Metazoa; phylum Arthropoda; class Insecta; order Blattodea; family Rhinotermitidae; genus Coptotermes; species Coptotermes formosanus. The sequence continues at coordinate 676,922 of BLKM01000900.1, forward strand.
ATTTCCACAGATACGAACATGGGGAAAACGATACAGGGAAGCGTCTCACAAACACGATGTGTACACCGAACAGTGATATGTATGTGACACTGGCTATATGTAAAAGTAAAGGCTATCCCATTACAGGCCTGGACAGGCCCTGAGGGTTCCAGGAGGTTGAGGCTCCCAGATTTCAAGACAATCGGCACATGGAGGTGGTAAGGTTGTCAGCCGCAAGCGCCGGCCGCGTTTACCCCCCACGGAATATTCCTGGTACTCATTTGTGTTAGAGGCTGAGTCGACCCCAGGGCCATAGTGCGACCGGAAGGATTACGTCAATGAAAAATTCCAATGACACCACCGGGAATATAACCCGCGACCTTCCGGCTTGTAGCGCAGTGCCTGAACCAACTGCGCCACCGCGTACCCCGCATGCCCCCCTGGCTATATGTTTACCAACCTCTTTATGGAAGGTCTGAGGTTTTCACAGCAGTGTGGTCAGGATTCCGTTCCTCTGGGACATGACGCTGACTCTCGACTCTAGACCATTTAAGATGAAGACACTACGTTCTTTCGAAACGTCGGGCACCGATCACCCAATGACACAGCGACATATCCACTAAAAACGGAATCCTCAGATCTTTATGGGCTGAGCTACATTTTATACCTCAAAGGTTTTTCTGTTTGACACGTCCATACGAACTCCGGGATACACTATTCCATGGTTGCCGGGGATGAAGCAGCCGGAGCGTTAAGTTCATCATTCATTTACATCTATTGCCGAGTTCTAGAATGCGTAGAGCTTTACGTACGCGTCCCCAATACTACTTCATGGAGTTGTTCCAGGCAATCCTGCACTTTTCCCACGCACCCACCCACCCACCCACCCAACCAACCAACCAACCAACCAACCAACCAACCAACCAAGAAACAAAAAACCAATCAATGTAGGAAAACTGCACACAGCACACAGTGTGAACCTCCTCCTCACTGCCATTACTGTAGGGCCCCCGAGAGCGGGTTCGGGCCCCGGTGGAAAATTTTTTTTGGGGCTATAAATCCACAAGAGCGGATCGGCTATAAATCTTTACACTAAATCGGAAAGACTAATTCTCAGTTGCAGAGTGACTTGGGCTTGTCAGAAAGCGTTAATTTGTACAGTCGACAAATAATGATCCTACCAAGAAAGACTATGAACATCCTGTCATTACCACAGTATATAAGTAAAGAGCACATACTACGGATCTCATTACGCCAATTTCTCTGCCCTCCGAGACTTACTTTTTCTATGTCAAGATTCTTATATTTCGTGCTCAGACACTCCCAGCTACACGTATGTTTTCTAAGCAAAGAAATGTTAGATAAGGTATGCTTATGCTAACATTTGTTTCCGTCCGACCTTGGGAAGTGTAACCACATTCTCATCCTCTGCTAATTACACCACCTACGGTAATCAAATTCCACGATACATATGGACTCTTCTCTTAGCTAAATGAATGGCAGCAGTGGTTTTGTTTTCGTGCAGCTGAAACACCCGCATTAACAATCATCCGTGTTCAGATTTAAACACGCGAAGAAAACGCGATTTTCCGCTTACAGACACAAACACACTACCGCTCTTGGTGTGCTTCCTGCAGTGGCCTCTTTCTTGAAACGCCATACAAACAAAACAGACTACGATTGTTAACAAGGGACACTTGTCGCTATTAAGGAGCCACAGAGAGGATGATGAATGGCAAGATGATTATTTTCGGACTTTGCTCTAATGGGTTCCATAAAATGCGGGGAATTTCTTTACTAGCTCATAAACTACAGTCGACCTCGGTTATAACGTCATAAAAGGGACTGAATATTTTGTGTCGTTGTAAAAGTGTCGTTATAACCGACGAGTATAATGTTATGGTCAGTAGTGAGGAATTAATTGGTACCACAGAATATCTGACGTTATAGACGAGGTGTCGCATAAACCGATGTCGTTATAACCGGGTTCGACCCTATTAGCTTTTCAATAAGGACTCTGATCCATCGAGTTTGTCATACGACAAGGCTACAGTAATGTTTACCAACACTGTTACTGTTCTGAGACATTTCGTTTGAATGGGGTGGGGAGCAGGCGACGCGTAGGCCTGTATTAAAATTACCACGCAACATGCTTTATGTTCATCTAAAACAAAATAAAAACATAATCGGACACGCCGAAGTATAGGGCAATCCAAATAGTGTTTGGTTTCTCTCTTTGTTGTAAACTCTTACTTTAAGGGGCATGTCGTAAAGCAGTCTATTAGCGGTACGGCCAATTCAACTAACCACACAATTAAAACCACATCCTGCTTCGTTTAAGGGCATAGCAATACTCACTCAAGAACGGTACAATATAAACATTCTACAATAGAAATCGCATCCATGGATCTGCTGAAAACATTTCGCGCAACCCTTCAGAACTATTGGGCCAGAGTGTAAATAGTGTCCTGTTTGCACTGCTTCGTGTCGTTTCACAAACTGTGCATCATATTAAACGATTCTACAATCCAGATCCAAGTCGCAAATACTTCGCTCTTTCTGCATGGGTAACATCACGTGCTTCGAACTTTATTTACACCTCACAGTATGAAGTCCCATGTTAACGTCGGCCCCCTGCCATTACGGTATGACGTTTCCTCAGGATGTGGATACACGAGTCTCCAGATACGGGAAATAACTGCCAATATGTCGGACAAGCAGTCTCAGACAGCCGACAGGGGGAGATACTCTAAACTGGCTGTTGGGCGGGAGTTTAATAAACAGCAACGTTACGGCAGCTCATCGAAATACGCAAAGCAGCTTCGGACATTAGATGTCTTGACAGGCAAACGGACACCATTTACACAATGCATTTTGTTCAAATATACAAAAATGGAGATCAGCAAAACCAAGTTTCGGCAAATCAGTCTTCCAAACTGTCCTGAGGAGCAGCACACACAGAATGTCTAAAATTAACTCAGTTATATAAGCGGAGATTTAAAAAAGAAGCACGTTTGTAGTGTGTCACACAGAACACTATGTTACAGCGTCTGAAGGCAGGTTACACATGTAGCTGGGCTGAACTACGAGGGGAGCCCAAATCCATCTCTCCAGTCAAATCAACCACGTCGCAATGCGCCATACGCAAAGAACTACTCAGAAGTACCAACCGCTAGTACAAGCTCTGCTAGTTCATGGCAGACAGGATTACTTCTATTTCTCCAGCTTCTTCGTATTCGTTAACACCAGTTCTGCTAGCACCTTACACCTCACGGTTCGTGCATTACAATTTCGTGCACACCCCCACATATCTCCCATAGCGTCTACGTGACATGCCATTTTTCACACTTCACTGGTCTCGACGTTTATTTACAGCCGAAGGGATTGCAGTGTTTCAGACTGATCACACTACAAATATACTGCATAAATTTAGACAGTATTTTTCGGTGTATTTCATTAAATATTCACAATACAGAAAACAGTTTCAAACAAACTTGTATCATGTCTTTAGCGAAATCTACTTTGTGTGTGAACTTCTGGTACGACAAACGTTTCCAATTGAGTTTCAGATAAAGTTCGTTAGAATAGCAGGCTGATAATATATAGCAGCTCAACCGGTACGTTCAGCACCGTTAATACAAAAGACTGCCAATACACACGATATGCAGTCAATTCCCCAACTCACACTATTCTTCCATCCCCTCGGTCTTCCAAACGACCTATTTCACGTGGTAAACTATCAGAATTTTGTGCCAATTTCTTATTTCACACCTAGCTACACGCCTGATTCATCGTTGCCTTCTCTATTTCACTGCCCACACAACAGGTGTACTAGACGACCTGTATTAGTCGTAGTTTCGTTCACAAGCTTTGATTTTTATCAGGGGCAAATACATACTTTCCTCGATGTTTCCTTCACACAGTGCATTCACTCGGAAGCCATTAGAACAGAACACCAATGCCAAATTTAATCAAAATCCATTCGGAGACAAAAGAGGCTGAAGGATGGTCGGACATGACCTCCCCATCATATGTTAACTACACGCAATTTGTGCGAAGAACGCGCAAACAGGCGCCAAAACACAATGACGTCGACGAAATGTGGGAACACAGCGCAAACCAGGATGTTTGCCACGTACCGTGTTCTTGCACATCTTCACGGATATTACACCAGTGGTACTGGGGGTTGGATTTTGAGAAAGAGGCTCCGCGTGTTATACAAAGCAGCGAAACTTCATTCCCTGCCTGCAGTCGTGAATCAGAGTCTTGCGTCAGTGTTGTGTTGTCATCGGGAAGACGGCCAAGAGAGAAATGTGTATGTATGTGAGTGCAAACCTGAAAACTTGACCTCTGACCGTGAAAAGTTCCTTGCCAATAATGCAAAGTGTGTGAAAGTAAATGTACACACATGTATCAGAGTATTGCACACGGTGCGACACACCTACAGCAGAAACATCTCAAATTCCGAACTCATTCTTTGCCCTTTTGCACACTTCACTGGTTTCGATTTTTGTTCGACGTTCTTTACGAGGTAATAAAAAGAACCCCCTACGTAGAAACCATGTCCGCCCGCCCGTCTGTCTGTCTGTATGTGACATAATATTAGCGACTAACCTGTGTGCCGGATTTTCATAAAATTCAGTACAGGTGTTCTCTACAGAAAGTTGTGGGGCGTGCGTGAGTTTCGCGAAAAATCAGCGCAGTGACAACGACGCTTTACCTAAGGGCGTAAATGAATTTCTACCTCCAATTTCCGTGTTCATTGGCCGATGTGAATGAAAGCCAGGACAGAAAATCTCCATGTGATGCTGTTCAGTAATTACCGGCGCAGGGAATGCCGTACTTTTCTGACGGGCGTAAATGGAATTACATGTATGCGCGTACCGTGAAGCCTGTGATATTTCGGAAGTAAATAACATCCTGGCAAAGTCTGTGTACTACGTGACGAAGTGCGCCATTTTCAGTCTTCTTGACTTAGGTCTAGTTCTCAAGAATTCGCTTCGACACCGCACGGTCGGACGTTTCTCGTTAAATATTTACAGCCACCCCCCCCCCCCCAAATCAAGAAGATTAGACCTTGTGATTTAAATTGGGTGAGTCAGGAAACATTTAATTACATTTATATATATAAATGCAGTCGCAAACAATGCTATGTTATGGTTATGATTTTTGTACCATAGTTTTTAAATTTAACATAAATTATACATAGTCGCATTGAAAAATCCTGGGTTACGTAAGTCGCGTTGCTGCTAACCGAAATTATATTCACTCGACAACTTCAGGACTACATTCTCAGTACCAAGTTGAATTGGAAACACTTGGTTTGATATGAAAGATGCGGACAGACACACCTTCACCACCTCCACACTATCCCTTCACTTTATGCACTTCGGAAATCCCGCGTTAAAACCTGTAACTGGGAGACCTGGCCCTTCCACTTCATTCATGATGCCTTCCTGGCCATTCAGAGCGACGGCTAGAGTAATTTTTCCCGTTCTCTCGTTTCCTTTAAAAATCCCTCGGTGATTTAACGATGCGGTTTCATCTGAAGAGGTTGTAACGGGTCGAAATGACAACAAGTAATCGTGTGGTGGGATAAGAATTTGAAAGGAGCCGATAGCGACACCAAAATTCGAACCTGGCACCTTCCAAATACAAGTGCCAGATGTTTTTGCCATCCAGATATCCTCACATTTATGGCTTATAACTCCAAACGGGGCGAACATGCAAACTAGCTTGCTGGATACGAGTAAAAATCGAAGGTTCGATCAGCACAGCTCACACAAAATCCTCAGCTAGTTCCACCCACCCACTCACCCACAGCTCGTCATTTTTTTAAAAGGTTCGTCACAGCACTTTACGATAGATGACTATAGGCTACATCCAATCACCAAGCTGGAGTAGCACCTCTTGTCAGCTGCCATCCATCTTCATTTGCGACTTAACTGGAAACAGTCTCTGAATCTGCAACCCGAAAGACCGCCATGCCATGGTGGAAACAATTTCTTACAACAGTGCCAGAATTAGGCCCTACTTTCTCTCCCTCTTGCCAGCCGATGCAATAAAGGTAAGTGACGTTCAAACTTCAGACACAAATACAATATGATACATGCTGCTTTCACAGTGAAGAAATGCCAGCTGTTAGGGAGACGACCCTATGAAGGTTTCTGGTCACTAGACAGACCCACCGCCTTCTCCCAGAGGAAGCATAAAGACGAATCTACCACGGTGTTTTCAAATCTGTCTCGAGCTATAATTGTTCCTCCTAATACCGCAACGTCGCCTGATATGGTCATCCGTGGAACTTCCAGTTAGACAGACGACTCGCCCACCGCGACCTGACCCGCCCCGGCACAGGCTGCGGCTGCTTCACACTTGTTACCCAACACAGTTCTACTACACGTAAATACGGCTTAACCTCACAGCAAATGCATCATAAACTTTCATCTTCTCCAATTATTCACCGTTTTCACTTTATTCCTCTCATCATCTTCATAGCTGTTGTGCCGACCAGAGACGTCGCGCGGTCTATGGCAGGTACCGTCTACGACCGCTCGAACACTCGGTTCGAATCCCATGTTAGATAAGGGTGCGTATGTATGGTGTATTCAGTGTGCAATGTCCTCTGTAGGTACAGAAGGCTTGGGAATGAACCAAGCAGTCGATAGAAGATTCGGAGACACAAAGGATGGGAGGTCCTGGACCACGCTGACCTACAGCGCCACAGACGTTAGAACACGGATGGATAATGTCAGAATAGTCTGTGTGTGTAAATGTCACCAGGATTACGGCACTAACAACACTGCACCGGGAGAATACTCATGCACCTAGGCCTCAAATTTCGGTTCCTGACTCCAGAAAACACGACGGACCTCACTTGCCACGTTCATTCTATTAATGACACTGAGAAATACAACCGTCGTTTATTGCGACAAACGAAAGACCCCTACAATGAACCTGATCAGTTAACACTTAAAGCCGAAAACTGAATTATATTTCATGCTGTATTTCATAACGCACAGTAAACACGCTCCATCTCGGTCATAACAACCAATTAACTAATGTCATACAGGGAAACAGTCGCACTGCATTCTGAGAACTACACAAAAATGACATTCATGCACTCAGTGGGCAAAATGTAACACGGTTAACGTTCAAATTGGTATGTACGCGTCCTCCTTGATTTGATCACCAGAATAATATTATGTGAAAAGTAAAATCATGAAGCTCCTCCCTCTTCGGCCCAAGTATCTTCCTCGGCAGGGGCGCACCCAAGGAGGGGGGAGCTGCCGGGCTAAAGCTCCCCCCCCCCAATCGAAATTTTAAAAAATACGTATTTTGTAAACACGATGCGAACGAACGTTTTACGTGATTTATCCTTCAGCCGAAATCAGCCACTGAAATCGGCCGATGACTAGTACTTAGGAATTTTAAAAAAGTAAATAAAAAAATTAGGATGTCTTAGATGACATTAAAAAAATTAAAATTAGATGAGTGAGTCATATAGCATGTAGTTATATTTATATGTATATAAATGCAGTTGCAAACAGTGTTATGTTACACTTATACTTACGGTATGATTTTTATAATACAGTTTTAAAATCAAACATCAATTATATATAGCCTGCGAGTCAGCCCCCTTCCCTCACAAAAATGAAAAAATTATGGGTGCGCACCTCTTCCTCAGCACCCTATTCTCAAATACCCCCACCACCGCCTATGTTTTTCCCTTAATGTGACAGACCAAGTTTCACACCCAGGCAAGTTATGTCACATTATACCAAATTAATATCCCACAAGCTCACATATTCTCCCATTACAGTATCATACCAGCATATGTGAAGCACCGCGCCTTATTACTGATCCTGGGAAATAAGGAAGTTGGATGCCCTGAAATGGCGTTGTGAAAATATTCCCTTGCTGTATGCAAATTTAATTCTCAAGGAAGGAACGCAAAAAATGCTATTTCAGAACGTCAGTTACGTATAATTTCGAACTGTAGTAGAAAGATTAATTAAGCCTTTCGTTAATTGTTTGGGGCTGTTACCACTGTAATGGGTGTATCTACCTGTCCCCTAGCTACGCCGAGTAATCATGCACGACTCCCATGGACTTAAAGTAGCCACTCCCCTTCCTGATGGAATTATCGCGGTACAGGAATCTCGTGCCAGCTACGGTAACAATACTGATGCGACTCCCTAACAGCGCCCCACGTTACGACATTCTGTTCTCTGTTTCTCGGTTTGTTTACCGACGTTTATTCAAAAAGGTAAGTTACACAGTGTCGAATGGAAGGATGACCTGTGACTAATGAACTGGAAACCGTGTGGAAGGAAGTGGTGGTGACTTGACTTAAGCAAAGTTTGTTTGGCGGAACTCAGGAAATGTACAGAACTTTCTATCAGGACACCAGCACCCGGGCGTAGATGGCACTCGCCCCCCCCCCACCCCCCCCCCGCGCCTACGATGGTGTGTTAACCCGGTCATGACGAACGGTAACACCATTACCGAGCCTTAAATTAAGCCTGCTGCTGACGGTTACATTTCACACGAGATACTGAAACCGTCAAAGTAAACAACTTTACGCAAGTGGGCCTATACTGTCAGATTGTCACTGAACACCGCGGGAGAGGCTACACAGTCCAACATGCGGTATGCTCTACATGTTTCGAATACCTAAGCGGTCATCAGCAACACTAACTACACAGTTACCAAACAGCTTAACCCTTTAAAGCCTAGCGGTAACTTTACATACCACCAGGTTTAACATTAAAAAATTCTACGTGGTGCCCACATTGCTTTTATGTGTTTCGTACGGATCTCAGAACAAACAGCGGCTTTTGCCTTATAAAACATTAAGAGACTGGTTTTTATAGCCGAGGTGGAGAGTGTTTACAGCGCGGTACGCACTGAGTCCTTATATAAAACAGATAGGCTTCGTCTTTAAAGGGTTAAAAATACGGCCGAACACGGTTATAACCACACCGGTTTATGCGTCACCTCATCTATAGCGTCAGGTATTCTGTGGTACTAATTAATTCCTCCCTGTAAATCATAACGTTATACTCCTCGGTTAGAACAACACTCGTTTATAACGACACAAAATATACAGTCGCTCTAATGTATCTGTATCTGCATTCCGCAACATAAGCTATCACACACCGTGTCGTATTGAAGATCAAAGCTGAAAGTAAAACCATATGCCACCCCACGCACATGTTATAAATTGTTACAGGATGAACATACACTTCTCAGACACATGTCACGCACTTCCGCCGCCATTCCTTCGACCTTAACCATTATTCACAAATTCGCCATGTTGTATGTGTTTTACACGTTCTTCGCATAAAGTGCGCAAATGAATGCATGATGAGCATATCGTATGTGTCAGCATGTTTCATCTTCGAAGTTAATGAAAGCATTTCACACTGATACTACGTATATTAACTGCATCCAGCAGAGCCCTTATTGAGAACACAAACACTCGTTCACCTAGTCCACACATCCCCCGCATTTTTGTAAGTCCAAAAGTTCATTACTGTGTTGACAAGATCCCACCATTTATTCCCATTCTGAGCCAGATAAATCCGGTCCACATCCTCCAACCCTACTTCTTTAATACCCATTTTAATTTTAACCTCCCATCTATGACCAGGTCTTCCAAGTGGTTTCTTTCCTTTAGGTTTCCCCACCAAATTCCTGTATGCACTTCTCCCCCTATGTGGCCGTCCAGTGTACGACAATATTCGATATTAAGCTACACGAAGAGGGATATGCTACACCAGTAGAAAGAAAAATAAAGGTGGATTAAGTAAAGGAGTCCAACACATTTCAGGCAGCGTAAGGGTACATAAGATGTTTAATAGTGAGAAGAACAGATTATATTGCACAATGAAGAAGAAATAACTTTTAACTGCCCACTACGACATTTTAATCACTTGTTTCTATTGCCGTAACGTGAAGGGTGCAAGGGGGGTGGGGGAGGGCACATGCTCTGCCAATACTTTTCATACCTAAGTATAGTTTTTTGGATATTGAGTTGAAGAAGTGTAAATAAAAATATTTTCAAGACGATTAATTGGATGGTGTGAAGACGCGGGAAAAGAAAACCCTGCGTTTTACGGGACGCAAACTAGAGGCATCCGAGTTCCAAATAACCGTGGTTCATTTTGCAACACCCCCCCCCTCCACTAATGTTATTACCCAAGTTACGCCTATGCTTCTTTGGATCCAGATGCACAGGCCTAAAATAACAAAGAATGCATCTGCAAAACGAGTCACTCCAAATCTGGAATACAGCCTTTCACTCTCGCTAGCCCCGAACAAAGCAATTACCGAACAAGGTGGTCAGAACAGAAACTAAGGAAGTACTGCTTGTCTGAAATGACGGGGTTTAGCTTTATAATGACAAAGCGACATCCACCAGTATTACAGACTTGTAGCATTTTTATTATACCTTGACTTTTGCCGTCAGTGTTATTGCTTCCTGTTCTCAGCACAGCATTTACACCTCTTAATACCCATGAAAGACTGGTCCTCTCTGTCTCTTTCCTCAGACAGAATTTTTTTGCAAGGTCCGTTCCACAGCATCCTGGCAGACATACTGGAAGGAGATGGACAGAAGCGTAGTGGTCTTACTTAACCCTTTAAAGACGAAGCGTATCTGTTTTATATAAGAACTCAGTGCGTACCGTGCTGTAAACACTCTCCACTTCGGTTATAAAAACCAATCTCTTAATGTTTTATAAGGCAAAAGTCGCTGTTTGTTCTGAGATCCGTACAAAACACATAAACGCAATGTGGGCACCACGTAGAATTTTTTAATGTTAAACCTGGTCGTATGTAAAGTTACCGCTAGGCTTTAAAAGGTTAAGGTAGTAACCCGACATCTGCCTGACGTACTGAACAAAACCACTAAAAACCTCATCCGGTGTCTCGGTCAAGATTCGAACCGGGTATAACCAATTATGAACCGAGAAGCGTTACCGATTGAGCCGACCTGCTCGGTAAGTTGCTTCCTAGAACAATTCTGAACTACCTCCTACACAGTGACAAGCGTGTAGGGCAACAAACGGACCAATATTTCAGAGTGGACAACTCAGAAATGCAAAAACGTAGAAGCCTCGTCAGAATTCTAAGCGCCATAACAGTGGCAAAAATCAAGTTATACACTGAGAACCCACAAATATTACGCGCCACCGTACAAAATTTAGTCACCCGGGCACCCTGGCAGCCAGGATTCGTGGACACCTGCGCTGAGTAGAGCTTCACGTGTGTTCCTAGGTAGCTACAGACTCGGAGTTCCAGTTACGCAAATTTTTTTACCTCAGGAATCACTCTGGCGTATAAAATACCCACAGAACCTCAAATCAATGCACGGATAGGGCTCGAAATTCCACTACTTTTACCTCACTAGTACCAACACAGTTCTGGCGCAAAGTTGTGTCATCCAATCCGATTATACGTAAAACAGACATTCCACACAGTCGACGTAACGTACATAACAACGTTTGTATGTCAATTTACGATTCATTTGCACAGAAGGTTTTACAGACTTGCTGGACACCGAAGTATTCCACGTTTTATCTATTCATTGCGGTTTAGTGAAAGACACTGTCAGCAGCTCGAACTACACAGCATCGAACGGTAGGACGGTTATTCGACAATAAAACTGTAAGGGATCTGGAAGGAAGCGGTTATGGCTTAACTGCAGGTTGTATCTCGTCACCTCTCTAGAAGGACTGAGGAAAACCCGGCAAACCCTGAGGCAGGATAGCTGGTAGCCCGCCCAGATTTGAAGTGGTCACCTCCTGAATTAAGTCGGAAGTGAAACCGTTCGAGCCATCTTACACTGCAAACACGTCGAAGAAACGCTGTTGCTGATACGCGTTTCTTCACAAACTGTACCGGAAGTGAGACACGTGTGTCAGCTTTTGCGCGTGTTATCTGCCATCCTACCGAAGGATGGAAGGGGGTCTGCATCAAAGTTTTCGCATAAATTTCATTTGGTTCATATCGGGAAGTACGTATGGCCCATACATTATACAATGATGAAACAGAATTTTCTACGATCCGCTGACTCCACACACATGATACATGACACAAATGTAAACCTCATAGAGATTTACACGTTTTATTTGAAGGATACTTTAAAATAAATGAGTATTTAAATAAGATTTTTCGAATATAGCATCGAAACTAATCCCGCCCCCCCCCCCCCCCCAAACGCAAAATACAAGTACAGTACCTCTGTAACTTTTTTCGTTTACGGTGGTCACTGTAGAGGTCAAACGTCGAGCATGATGAAGGTTCCTACATAACACCGGCACAGTCTTCGTATTTTTATTGTTATTTCTCGACACGACGTAATGCCGATCAAAATAGCACCACGGTCTATGGCCAATACCGTCTTCCGAGTGCTTCAGCACTGGAAGTGTAGTTTCAAATCCCACTCGGGGGCATGAAGGTATGTCCGCGTCTTTTCTGTGTGTTGTCCTGCATAGGTAGTCTTGCGACGAGCCGATCCCCCGTCCACGGACTTAAGCCTAACTCTCCATAACACTAACACATCAGAATTCTTAAGTGGAACAAGTCCCTGACGCTAATCAGTAATGACAGAAGACGACATAACGGAAAGCAGCATACTGTTGAAGTGACGAAAATAATGCATGAGTGCAGACAGAATGGAAATGTAGTAGCAGCAGCGGTAGCAGCAGCAGCAGCAGCAGCAGCAGCAGCAGCAGTAGCAGTAGCGTTTCTTAAGGAAAATGCAGTATCAAATGAAATAAGTGAAGTCCATTCGGAGATTACGCACCAGTCCCAATGCACGGGAGAGTGAATGTAGGGGTCCGATATTCTTAACTTCAGCTGCAGAGGAAGGGAGGCCTACTGGTCCGTCTGACGCTTTGGTTATCAGGGCCGTGTGCGCTCAGATACAGTGACTACGGAAAAGAAAAATCCCACATGCCGGTACTCTAAAACCAGTCGCCCAGCCAGCAGCTTAATGGGCCCTACACAACTGATCAGTCGCCCAGCCAGCAGCCACCTGGGCCCTACACAACTGACCAGTCGCTCAGCCAGCAGCTTACTGGGCCCTACACAACTGATCAGTCGCCCAGCCAGCAGCCAACTGGGCCCTACAAAACTGATCAGTTGCCCAGCCAGCAGCTTACTGGGCCCTACACAACTGACCAGTCGCCCAGCCAGCAGCCAACTGGGCCCTACACAACTGGCCAGCCGCCCAGCCAGCAGCCAACTGCGCCCTACACAACTGACCAGCCGCCCAACCAGCAGCCAACTAGGCCCTACATAACCGACCGAACTAAGCTGCCTCGCACGATTCGTACACGTCCACAGTTCACAGATCGTTACAAATTTTTGGCGTTATTCATCTCTTGTACCATGACAAAACACACATATATGCTACGTGTTGGACACAGCGAGAGGTGTGGCCAAGACTAAGTGTACGACTCTTAGACGGGTGTCTCCAGATCCTCTCCAGAGCCAGCACGGTATGCGCAAAACGGACGCACATCCTACGGTAAGATATCAATTTTTCTACGCCAATTATTTTGCGTTAGTAGAGATATAAGGCCGATCTCAGTGGCCGCTCGGTCTAAGGCGTAGGTCTGCAGCCGAGCGCTTGCTGGTATCGTGGGTTCGAATCCCACCGGGGGCATGGATGTTTGTCTTGTACAACAGTGCTTGTGTGTTGTCAGGTAGAGGTCTCGGCGACGGCCGAACCCTCGTCCGGAGGAGTCCTACCGACTGTGGTGTGTGCTTGAGTGTGATCAAACGAAATCACAAAAAAAAACCCTCAACACCTACTGTGAACAAGTAGGTAGAAGAGGGAAGGACTAAGAAACAAAGAAAGAAAGATATAAGAAGTGGGAGAAGGAAATGCTGAATGAGTAAATAGCATGCTTCCACACAACGTGTCGTACTCCCCCTCCAGTGCAGACAAGTGGATCTGAAGGGGAGAGGCTAGCCGATGTACGGAACAAATTACTTCCAATTACATTATTTTGGGTTCTGAAAGAATATTTAATAGGCATACGCAGCAGTACAATGGGAGGAAAAGAAGGGGGGCACAAAAGAATACGATGAAGGGGAAGTTGCTGCTGTTCCACCGACATCCTGACGGCTACCAGACGTGCGGCTTCGCTAGCCGTGTAAAATGTTGCGATAAACGTGGTAACAAAAGCTTTCATGTTTTCACGGTGGCTGTTGATCAGACGATGGTCTTCTTTTGGGTTTCTGCAGTGGAGTGGATTAATGTTCCGACGTTTCGGAGGAACATCATGCCTCCCGAATCCAAGACGACTAAATTGGTTTATGTGGACACTGAAATGAAGTCACTCTGAGGAAGAAGGCATTACGTTCCTCCAAAATGTTGGAAAATTTAACCACTACACAGCAAAGAAACCAAAATATCAAAACGCTTGATTCAGCATAAACACGTGTTTATAATTCATGTGATTATTCTGTGATATTTACGACAATCGGTCAGAAAATAAGTTTACACGCCGTACAGTTTCGTAACTAGCCGGCCAACACTGACTGTGGTTACAGCAGCGGGATTCGTTGCCCGGCGATTATCATCTGTTTCCTGTGGCAAAGCAAAACTCTGGCAGCCACAAATTTAAAGATGACGTCGAGGTGTAAACACTTCTAACGGGATGGCTGATAACGGACGACAGAGAGTGACATAAACAGGAGATAAAAAAGGTAGTCCCACGATGAGATGGGGTAAACGCAGTAGTCATGAATTAAAAATCACGGTACTTAGTGGTATAGTAATACGCGCCACATCCACTGCTGCCGACCGTCCTTAGTCACCAACTGCAACATTCAATGTTGGCTCCTTGAAGGCGGTTACTCTGACTGGCACTTTGTACAGTACCTTTTCAGTCTTTCCACCGTAATGCTTAAATATTATTTTCAAAACGCTACGGCTCCTTTCCTCCAGTTCTGCTTCCTAATCAGAATGGTTTTCTGCAAGGAAAAACATAAGGCGAAGCTGCGCCTGTACTTAATAAAGCACCACGCCACACAGACGCAGGGGGGACTGGAGGTACAGTTCTGCGCATTCTTTACCTCACGACTAGATGGAGCCAGGTAGTTCAGACTAAGTTTCCAGTTGCTGGTACCTACTGGACAGGACGTTGGGCGAGTCTCTGGAGCCGGTCTAGGCACGGTGCCGACAGAAAGGTCCCAAACTAGGCACGGTGCCGACAGAAAGGTCCCAAACTAGGGCGCGACTCGAACCCACCAACTATCCAGCCTATAGCCTAATCATGAGGTGAGGCAAACGCAGAAAGCGATTTTTTGTGGTCTCTTCAAGTCCAGCCTTGATGTTTTATGAATGCGGACACAAATCTACAGTTGCAAAATCGGGCGCACAACGGACACCACACTAAACAGTCTGAAATGTTCTTTGCTTGTCGTTACATATTAAGCGCATCGGCGGGGGTGGGGACTCGCTATACACTTCTATATGTAAATTAAGGGTTAGGCAATATACGCACTAGCACTACACTTAAATTCGCTCGACACGTTTCGGTAGGCCCTTCAATAACAAATTTAATAGAAATTAAATGAATAGTTTCGGAGAAGACCCATGAGTTTCGTTGTATGCCTTTTTCATCCGTGATCAACACCGTCTGCTCACGCTGGTGTCAGAGTGCACGCGTTTTGCACACATGGAGGCCGGAGTAGAAAATACGACCTCGTGACCCACTTGACCTGACCTATTACAATTACAGACATCACTGGTATTACAAAACTGTACCGTTTGCAACGTTTCAGCTCCGTTAACCCACCACGCTTTATAAGAACTTGTATCCTTGCCTTCAACCAGGACTGCACCCGTGTACGAACAAAACGAACGTGGCACTTACCAAAAATGCAAACGATTCCAAGCACGCTCATGTACCCCCTCCCCTCAAACGCGCCCCACTGATTCCACTTATTTTATGTTACGGTCACTGAGAGGCGGAACCATCGGATTCTTCAGGTGCGGGTCTGGGAAGTCAGCAAACGTTAGGACATACAAAAACTAATACGATGACAGATCTGTTCCCATGCTAGATGCACAATGCTCTCCATCTCCACATGGTCACTTGTACGCTGACAGTTTTATTGCACTTCTTTCTCAATAAATTACAGGTCGATGGGTCTAGCAAGTAACTTCACAGTCCACGTTGTCTGATACGAGAATTTTGGTTTTGCGCATAATTAAAGCAGTTTCTGGAGTACATTTTGGAGGCTGGCTCAAGTCACCCCTCGCCCATAGGCTCGGTCTTGCAAGTGGCTGCTTTCCAAGAGGTTTCCAAACCAAAATTCTGTATGTACTTGTCCCCCTACCACGGTCGTCGTGGTTTCCTTTATTCCACCACCTTAAGACTGCCACACGAACTGTATAAAATCAAGATGTTCAGTAAATCGCTCTTCAAACGGCAATTTGCTGTAACCCACACAATTCGTCACACCGAGATTCCCACATTACCAAACAGCTGGGTTACAAATACACCATCTGTCTAAATGCTGTGTCCACAAAAAATGTCTTGTCCGCATCTTTTCGTAAAAACATAACCTGATTACATGTTGTATTAAGGATCGGTCTAGTTTTTACTGTCTCTTGTAAAACTGTTTATCGGTGGGTTACGGCAAACTGCTGTTTCATCAGCGAAATGTCTCTGGTTTGTGGATGTAGGTTACGTCTGTCCATTTACTAGGCACATTATTCGTGCACAGCCACAAAGAATATGAAGACGCAATGCACATGGCTGATTCAAATTTGACTGCCTTACTCATCTCAGTCAATAAACTGACTGGCTATGGAATGTATGGCCAAACTTCGATTCCCAGAACGGTCATAATTTTTTCTACGCCCACATGCGTTCCCACATCGAGTTTGGACATTTTACATCTGGACACGAGATGACGAGTTGTGTTCGGATTTGCGCTGTGGCCAACAATACCACAAGGAAAAGAGCTTGATGCGTGCGTCCCAACGCAATTTCGTACATGACTGTTAAAAGAAAATTCCATTCTCCTGCCGGAAATTTTGAATCCCTGGATATTCAGCCTCTAGCTACGCTTAAGTTCATGATGCCTAAGTAATGAATATAAACAGCGACAAAGCATCAAGTGCAAAAATATGGAAAGTGCAGACCACAGTTAGATGATTGTTGTAGCAACAGAAGCTACAAAATTCTGAACATGACCGTCTACCAACACCTACAAACACTGTTATGACCACGAAACATTAACCCTTTAAAGACGAAGTGTATCTGTTTTACATAAGGACTCAGTGCGTACCGCGCTGTAAACACTCTCCGCTTCGGTTATAAAAACCAATCGCTTAATGTTTTATAAGGCAAAAGTTACTGTTTGTTCTGAGATCCGTACAAAACACATAAACACAATGTGGGTACGACGTAGAATTTTTTAACGTTAAAACTGGTGGTATGTAAAGTTACCGCTAGGCTTTAAAAGGTTAATCTGTATCACTGGACGTATAACTGTTCATTGTTACTGACTGCCTGACTGTTCTGCCGAAAAGAAGACAAAAAATCGCATTAAGACCGCTTACAGGAACTGCCTCACACGATGACCAATAAGAGTGCAGAAATCGGTCGGGACCTGCCATGCGTGTGTCTGTTTACCTTCAGTACATAATCATAATGAATGAAGCAAAGCGTTCCTCTACCTTCGCTCTCTTGGGACGTACGTCGGGTTGCAGCTCAACGCGTTCAGGCACCTGCACCAGCGCCCGCTCGCCCGCTCGTCGCACCAAAGTTTCCGTCACACTGTGTTCCTCCCCACGAGTCAAAGTTGTCGTTTTCCTCACAATTCGCGTTGTCACCGACCGCATTCCCGAACTTGGTCTTCGAGAAGTTTTGGTCGTTTCCACAGTCGAACCAAGTACTTCAGTATTGAGTTGGCGTCGAGTGTACACTGCCTGTAGATTCTTGACGTCATTATGGGGCACCACCCCGCCGTTAACATCATCCCTGTCACCACCTTCACGTGTACCTTGCACGAAGAGTCGGTTTGAACCCCCCGCGCCCTTCATAAACCTGTACATGGACATGGTGGTTACAAATGGTACATCTTACACTCGCACTCGAACACTGGTGAGCGCTACTTCCTTCCTGTCCTTTGTGACTAGGCCTACTGTAGATGATATCTTAAAACCTGACTCAACTGCTACACTTAATACTGACGTCGGTGTTTGCCATCAAGGTGCGGGCACCCAACTATCACACAATGCAGCACAACTTTCTTTTTCTTCATCACAGCCGTTATAGACCCACGCAAAGCTACGGCATCGCGATTCTGACATCAAACAATCGACATCCGTGCCAAAAGTCATACTCCAACCGCACTACCAACACTTCCACAGCACAGGCCACCGCACAACCAACTGGCTGGCTGAAGCTAACTACAGAGTACAAAACGGCCGCGCCAAGGTCGTCACAAGAGTTGCGCACCTTCACACCACACGTACTACCAATCGCAAATACATTCACCTTCCTAACACATCTACGCTATTACACAAAAAGTAACCAGACGTTTATGTTTTACCGCATCACTTTCCAAATCTGAACATATTCGATGCAATTCAAAGGCAGCTGTCATATCGAAAGGCAACTGTGAAGGACCAAACCGACTATTTTGAAGTGGCTTGCTGTACACCTGTCATAACCTGTATTTCACATACGGCTGCACCACAAGTCAAAATTGATATGAAGACAGTACAACGACGCATACTGTATGAATGTTTCACACATCCGTTTCTTTCATGAAACTAAGTGCAAGGCCACGGAAGAAAATATAACAGAAGCTACCCCCCTAATGGGAGAAAATGTACTAGCAAGCTACTTCTAATGGAATTCCAGCGGACCTAAATAAAATATCTGTCAGTTTCAGTTAAAGTCAGTTATTCATAAATACACATAGTTTGCACGGAACGTCCGGGGTTCGAACCCCAGTAGGGGAAAGACATTTTTCTCTTCTCCAAAACGTCCAGACCAACTCTGGGGCCCACCCAGTCCCCTAGTCAACGCGTACCGGAATTCTTTCCCGGGGTAAAGCGGCCGGGGCGCGAAGTTAATCACTCACCTCCATCTAGTGTCGAGGTTAAGAATGAGTGGAGCTAGGCCTATACTTCTACTCCCCCTATATGTCCTCATTGAGTAGACAAGGAAAACTTTACCTTTTACATACTCCACGCATTTATGATCCAAATCAAAGTCAGGAATACATGTTACATACACACAAGTACTCTTGCTGAGTACTTTACTTACTGCTGTGCTCTTTATTCTATTTTACGACAGTTCGTTAAATAATGCTGCGGATATTTTGAAAACGGTGGGCCATTAGCTTCCACAGCTGTGACATAAAAGGATAAATTACTAGAAAAAACACTACGGAACAAAATTCTATGAAAATCTGATGTTTCCGTTTACGACCTAATTTCTAATTTTACACTGATTTTCACTCTGTATTCAAGGAACCCGAAACTTTTCAGATTAAGACAAGTTTCCGTTTAACGCAGGTCACGTTGTAAACTGCTTTTACTCGATTAGTTTTTTATAACCTTCAGAACGTTTACCTTAATATTTGGACACAAAACAAAAAAAAACTATGCTTAGTTTTGACACATCACCACTTAACATTGTCAATCCTGCCAAGTCATACACCAGCTAAGATTCTGGCCACGTTAAAGGCAACCGAATAAAAAAACTCTTGTGTGCACAAATAAATCGTTTCATATTATACGGTCTCTGAAACGTCATCACACTGACCCCAATACAACCATGCCGTTCAACTCGCTGGTTTCAATACACTACATAAGTTTCACGTACGCTGCTTCCGCCCTGGTACATCGACTTGAAAATTACATACGAAAGCGGCACATCAGTGTGTTGGAAGTCAGCACGTTTCGTCAACATACAAAATGCAGCAGTAACACATCTTTTAAATCCAGCGGAATTACATGGTACTGCCGCCTGCAAGGAAATTTCTGGAGGCCATACGAACACCTGCAACAACGCAGTCACATATTCCAAAACTTCTACTGACGCAGTTCTTAACATGAGCACAACCTGAAGGAAACTATAATAAAAGAAAACTTTCAACAAGGCTGGTACAAAATATAAATTCAGTTTAGTGACAACTTCTGTGAATCCGAACTGTGTTAACGTTTCAAAACACGACCTTATAAAGTTTCGCATCGACGCCATGTTTGTAAATTCTGCCACGCAAGAAACTTCCATTCACGTCATTGTTGATCAGGATGTAATGTGACTTGCTACGTGCGGATATTTTTCTCTTCGATGTTATATCCAAACTGGTTTTGGGGGACACCCAACCTCCTTAAGACGCGCCGTGAACATTTACTGCTAGATAAACCGGCTGAAGCGTGAAGCCGATCGTTCACACGCGTAGTGCCTTACACCCCAGCGTCCCTTATGCCCTCAAGGCTTGTGCTCACGACTGTAATCCAACTTCACCTTTTCCACACTCCATCACAACTTCACATTGCAAAATACACAATTACGGCCATTAAGTCGAAAATTAAAGAGACCTCGCGCGGTCGCCATGCAATTGTAATATTCTGAAAAAAAAAAAAAACTTACAAACAAGCTAAATAAGTTTCTAACATGTATCGCAATTCAAAAACTCTGGGCTAAATATTCAGCGGCAGCAGCTGCACTTTCAAACCAAAATTTCGCACAGCTGTTACCATACTAACACTGATGGCGTTAAAGTGGAAGTATATGCCCACTATCAAAGTAAGGACCCGCTGTAGTGACATAATGAGCACACCAAGTCTCACGGAAACATATAAACAGATCACGAGCAAACGCAGTCTACAACTATACAAATACAAAGGAAAGACTGTGTAAGACCAACGCAGCTATGTGGTTTAACCATATATGTAAAACTGAATGATTCACTCCTAAATATATACAACTGAAACGACACAATACCTAGATAAGGGTTCTGGCCTTGTACTCTTTTGTTCGGAATAACTCTCTGATGATGGCACCCCGGTGCCGAAACATGTAGCAGTTTTATACTTGCTTCTGAATGTATTTTATTAAGTGCATAAGTTGGTTGCTGTATTAAGTATAATAACATGACCGGTATGAATAACACAAAATTTACATATAAACTGGTTCGTAACTTATCTGGGAAGATACACACAGATATGACAACACAGCCCGTGTTTTATTATAATACAGGTAAAGTCGGATAAAAATAGGTCTGTGGTAAGTTCCCACACCCATAAGTAGACAACATTTCAGGCAAATCTAAAATTTTAGGGCTCATACCTCATTGCAAACTCCCATCTGGCCATTTTAAGAATAAACGTAAACACGAACAGCACAGAATTAAGAATCCCAGCGGTAACACATTTTCCGTACACTATCATCATAAAACACTCCATCATTTCTGCTTCACGATCAAAGGTTCGGAAAAGTACGGCTTATCAGTTCTATGCCGCAATCACAAGACGTGGCCTAACGTGGAACCTTCACCGGATGTAATTAAGTACATTAATTGCAACCATCACGGTGTCTTACTTGCCTTGTGAACAGCAAACAAACGGGAAAAAAACAGGATTTCTGTACCCTGAATTTCATACCAATGAACCGCGGCGAGAAGAAAGTACACGACTCCAGTCACCGCTGACAGACCATTAATTAGTGAAAGTACATGGAATACTAGCTAAGAGGGACAAACTCGGCACGCGGACACTCTGGCTAAACGAAACTTGGAAAGAAAAGGACGGGATGCTTTCAGGCTTCTGCAGTTAAATATTACGTGAAACTGCTAGAATGGACCGGACTAACTCCCCACCAAGCGCATCTTCTGCCTTCAGCCCTGAAGATGACGTGCCAATAAGCGTACGTAACTTCTCTCTGTTCGGATCGTTAGACGTAACCGCCTAGGAATGGCACACAAAAGGCTTGCTTCATGCTACTAATTTAAATCACTGAGAAACACGTGACTTCTGGGCCTAAAGCTATGGCTATATCCAGTATCGAGCATTCAGAATGTAACCCGAAACTCGTAGACTGAAATTCCGTAACAATAGACGTTGTTATCTTCAAAAGGGTCACCGCTCGCCCCCCCCCCCCCCCCCCCCCCCGCGCCGGGGCGGGGGGGCCCCCTAATCTCGGAAGCAGGTGGAGTGTGGTCAGCTTTACGTTCTCTGACAGCTTCTGCATCAGCAAAACAAAACCCTGTAGCCACAGCATGAGAGGCTATCCTCGTAATAAAACATTCAGCTGCCAACTGAACCACTGTACACAAAACCGAACCTCAATACGTTACAGAAAAACCTGCAGATCGGCCACTCAGGTCGAAACATGTCGTTTTACGCACCATTTACTATTATGGTTATAATTACTATACGACGTATCTATATAATAATAATAATAATAATAATAATAATAATAATAATAGTGCAACATAACCTGTACTTCTATTTTAAGTACTGCACCCATCTGGTGTACAAATACAGAGAGTTTCACTTAAAGCCGGCCCACTTGCACGGCGAAATCAAGGAAGTATTTCTGATAACAAGCGCACAAAAACGTATTGATTCGCAAGGATGTAATTTCCAACGTCTCCTGTAACAGTGTGCATTTAGTCTACCAAAAACTGTACGAACGTGAAATGAAATATCCTGAACTGACTTTATTTTGCGGCTATTTGACAGTACGTGCACTGCGGGGCCGACCGTATTAAAAAAAATAAATGAAACAAAACCCTTTCTTGATTTCGCCCTGCAAGTGGGCCGGTATTAAGTGGAACCCCATGTATTTTCCCTCACAAGTCCGAATCGTCTTCTCGATCTACTTATCCGTTACACCCAGCTTCATTCTTGCACTAGCAGAAGACACAACACACTGATAAGCACACAATGCTACGAGCGTGCAGAGAGAGGCTGGTGTGCCCAGTGGACAAAACAATGGACAGCATTCCTTTATGCTAAGACTGTATTCTAACATACCAATGTAAGAATTCCAAACACGCGCGTCTACTGGAGGATCAGGATACTCAAGTCACTTCAATATGAAACGTAAATATCAAAAACATGGTCGTACTAAACGGGTTATCAACATCACTCGCTCGTAGGGGCTGCTGACCCAAGTCCGTCAACGAATTTACAAAGTTTGTTCTTGTTTGATGACGGAAATTTGATTCCGTGTTGCAGTTATTTGGATACTCACGCAGAAGGGATGAAACAGAGGCATATGGAAACCCCGGACAATTGAAACATCAACAGCTGCAGAACTGGCGGCGAAGTTGGACATAAACAGTAGAGAAAGGAAGTACCTGACGACACACCTGATGACGTAACCATCATAGGTGAGGCACGTTACCTCGTTAGTGTACGAGAATGGCGTGTGGTACAATACGAACACCAGACGGGCGTGCCTTTACTGCGGAGGAATATCACCTGGCAGGTCCATAACCCTACATACATCTACAGAACATGTCGAAATGGAGTCACTTCACACGCTGCTAAACGAAATCGAAAGGACAGGGCCTGCTGCCTACATTATTGCTACGTTCCCACGTACATGGGCTACGGTAATAAAGCCGAAAGCGTTGACGTCACTGTGACGCAAAGGAGTTCCGTACAATGGGCACATTTAGCTACCTGGTGCAAAGGAGCATTATAGCCACTGAAATGCAGTGCGACCCGTCAGCTGGGCAATCGTCGCCAACTAATGAGAAGTCTGAAAGGTGCACATGTACCAGAGTGCTACACATCGTTTCAGAAGACAGTCTTTGACAATTAGCATGCCAAAATTGCCTCGACATTCAAGCGTCGTACATAAAGTCAACGTTATAAATCCACTCTCTACAATTATAATGTAAATATGAGCACTGCATAGCCAAATTAATTTTTCTGGTATGAAATTAAAATTTCACATCGAGTAACTCCTGTAACCAGGATCCTCCTGACTTGTACACGCCTGTGTGGACAGTGACATACAGAAGCTGGACATGTAGCTGGGATGGGAAAAACAAGCAAGGCATACACAGTTTTGGAGATTCCTTTCAAAACGTTGATTCGGAACACCAAGGAGACTGTACACAACAATGAGCGGTTTGCTATGCGTTACTTAATGACGCTCCCAATTGCTAAGATTATATAGGGCCCTTGGATAGTTGCGTAAATTGGTATGATGCATTGGTGGAATGACAATGACAGGGGCAAACCGAAGTACTCGGAGTAAACCTGACCCAGTGCCACTTCTTCCATCATAAATCGTACACGGACGGGCCTGGGATTGAACCCGGTTCCCGGTGGCAATAAACATGAGAGGGAACATTAAAGATATAAAATGTGGAGATGGACTGTAAACAGAACAGGTCCAGGACCTTGTCCAAAGGGAGAATTTCGTATTATCAGTGTTGAATCATTAGGTTATAACGCCACAAGGTTAGTTTAAGCGTTCACAAAACCTTCTACTTTCATTTATTCATTTTTATAATTACAATACTTTCTCTGAGACAGTGACAAAACCGAGAAAGCCTAGTCTTACTATCGGTACGGCGGTACAAATCTTTCCCCTGCAAGCTGCTTTCGGTCCAGAGGGCTTACTATGCCAAAGCGTGTTTGTTACGTATTTCTACTGCATGGATCGCATACGAATTAAAATTCTGGGAGCCCCGTCGAATTGTTGAAGAATTTAAAGCCGCGTCAGTTTGATAGGTGAGCAGATAGGCGTCGTACTGATACGCGTTACAAGCGGTTGCTTCCAGACGCCACGCCCAATACGATGTCCTTAGGCCTTATCCTACAAGGACACTGCCTGTGTATGAACACTGCGCTTGTGACCGCTTTCGGTAAAGGCAACTGAAAAGGCACAATCCCACTGCTTCCTACATACTTCACAATTCTTGCAACATCTCCCACCAGCTTCTCGCACCAACTGCTCTCTTTTATGGTCTTCGTAATATAGGTCAGTGATTCAAAGGTTTCGTTTTTTAATTCCAAAGTTTCTCAACTAGTGTGTCGTCAGTCACAAGACGCTGAACCACTTTAAACTTAAATTTGTTTCTACACACGTAACAACAATTCCCACACTACCAGCCTAATGCACTTGTGCATCCCGCTTCGGCCTTTGCTGGTGTGTTCCTTTTTAAATCGTTTCCACACTGAAATGTGTCAGCAAATCTCTTAAATGTTTTGAATTACACGTATTGAGTTTTGTCACTTTTCTTTACATTTATTACCTACTGATTTCTTTCCCCCAAGAAAATAATTTTTAGCTCAACATTTTGTTTGTAAGTCCTGTCTAAACTGTAAATTAGGTCAATCTACGAAATTTTTATAGGGGATGAACTGTCAGTTCAATAAAACGACCTCCTTGAGAAGCTGACAGGCCTTCCGCTAGTCTAAAAAATTCTATTCTTTCTCAGTTATTCTTGTCTGCGGTGGCTTCCATTATTAGTGCTATATTAAAAAACGATGTGACCTACTTCCGCTTTCTCGTAAAACATCTACGAAGTATAACTGAAAACAAACAAACAGTCTTGTCAGAAATGCAAATTTTGGGGACCATAGGACAGTACTTACTAGTTATTTACAGTACATGGATATATTACTAATATAATATAATATAATATAATATAATACAGTATGTAGTGAATACAGTGCGTCCTTCTTAGCTTCGGACTGCCTGCCGATTAAACTCCGGGCTGTCACGGTGGTAGCCCCTACACCATTAGATACCCGTAATGTTTTCAAACCTTTCACCTGATCAAACCACTTACATTTAACATTTTGTAAGCTACATCGTTAATATTCAGCCACTTATTTCAAAATCCCGCCCTCCATTTTCTAGTTTCTGACGAGCTCAGCAATACGCATTTGCGATTCCCTTTACTTAAACGCAACGGACATCTTCCTTCACCTGTTTCCTTTCTAATTCCTCACATTTTTCACATTCCTGCTAACAGCTACGCTATACCACTTCTTTCTTTCCTTACAGAGCATTCTGTGTCTAATCGTTTACCCTGTACGTGGATACGAGCAAGTGCAGTGAGACCTGCCCCAAATTCAGCTGACGGCATGTCACAAAAACCTCGAGAACAGGCATCACAGTATTTCAGTCTGGTAACTAACCAATGGTTGTTTATCATTTCAGGAATGTATCTTGTCAGGATCTCAGGCCCGCATCCACTCAAAAATAGTCCCACTCGACTTTGGATGTAAAAATAATTTCCCTTCCTACGCTCTGATTAGCATGAATTTGTAAGACCGAAGAGGCGCGTCCTGGGGACTTCCAATTCGCAAATTTTCGCACATTTTACCGCGTTAAAGTGCATATGCCTCAAAGTAAATACGCGTTAAGCCGGTTTAAAGCAGACCTGGAAATGTCATTACACCACTTCGCCTGACATCTATACAGGTGCCGGCCTGTTTCAATACACTCTAGTTCTT
This sequence comes from Coptotermes formosanus, assembly GCA_013340265.1. NCBI lineage: Eukaryota > Metazoa > Arthropoda > Insecta > Blattodea > Rhinotermitidae > Coptotermes > Coptotermes formosanus. The sequence continues at coordinate 703,386 of BLKM01000900.1, forward strand.
CTCCTAAACTCAGCGGCTAGTTTTTGGAGACGTTTCAAGACTTGATTTACGGGCACCTTAATCAATGGCTACGTGCATCTGCGACTACCTGTTCGTCGTTCCTCTCTATGTCATCTAAATGTCAACGCCCCGGTTAAGTTACTACTTTATGTGCAACTCTACACGTCTGTATCAGATGACACAAATATTCCGCCATGGATAGACTTAAGACAGCACGATCTTTGAAAAGAAGTACAAATCAGAAACAACAACCACGTTCACTCCAACACAGCCATCCAAAAATGGTGTATTAACGATAACAGCGATTTTAACGGGTAATATGATATATTAACCCTTTAAAGACGAAGCGTATCTGTTTTATATAAGGACTCTGTGCGTACCGCGCTGTAAACACTCTCCACTTCGGTTATAAAAACCAATCTCTTAATGTGTTATAAGGCAAAAGTTGCTGTTTGTTCTGAGATCCGTACAAAACACATAAACGCAATGTGGGCACCACGTAGAATTTTTTAATGTTAAACCTAAAGTTAGAGTTACCGCTAGGCTTTAAAAGGTTAAATCAGTCATAAATTTTACAGATTGGGCAACTGTTTGAAAAATGACACTTTAACTGTCATCTGCCGAACAGGCGACGTATGGCCACTTCAGAAATGCACAAAATATATCAATTTTAAATACTCTACATCAGTTAGCCGGGGTGGGGGGGGGGGGGCGTCCAGGATCACGGAGTCCATTGCGGACGCAAGTAATATGGGCTCGTCCTTGCCACATGCAAGACAGACGACAATCAGAACACTTAGCTTACCAGATAAGTTTTTTATTATTACCGACCACTGCACAATAATTATTTTTACTCCTACATGTTTCGGCTAACCATTGTAGCCATCGTCAGGGAGTCATTTTTCACAGACGTGCGCAGCGTACAGTATGTCAGTGAATGGTAATATGTAAATTAATTATTTACAGCAGTAATCACTATATAGTACTAACAATTTTATACGGTCTAAAGTATGTACGATATTAAAATACAGTATGTTAACACCTAAAATATAAAGCATAAAATATATATAAAAGTCTGTTTCCAAACATCTGTCTTGCAAATCACTTCCCGTTTTGCAGGATGGAGATCCCCGGCTATGGTAAAAAGGGTACAGGACTCCCCTATAGAGGCTTAAGGTTCAAGGTGGAGTAGTATAGGTATACCCTTTCGTTTGCCTCGGCACTAGAAAGGGGTGGCGTGTCTTAGTCCACGCCGCGGCCGCTTTAACCTCGGGAAAAACCCGGTACTTCTTGTACGGGAGGCTGGGTGGGACCCAGGGCGAGTCTGGACGGGTGCGGAAAATCTGGCCCCTACCGGGATTCGATCCCCGGACCATCCGGTCCATAGAGAGTCGCTATACTGATTACGCTATCCCGGCCCACCTGGCTGCGGTACTCGATGTTTATTCCATGCGTAATACCTCTGTACTCTGCACCTAGCTTATCGTTTAAAAATTAGTAACAGAAGGATCAAAATAAGCGCTTTCACGACCAGGCCTATTTGTTTATTACGCATATGCTATTTTAAATGTTATCACACGCGTTATTCTCAAAGATCTAAATGTATTCGACAACAAATTATTACACACAAACGTGAAACTGTACGAAAGGCAAGAAAATAAACTCGTCAATATCTTGCCCAAGAACGTCACCTCGCCTCGCCTCCTTTTAATTTAAATGGTATGCTGAGAAATAACAACCAGATGTTTTGACAAGAGGGCGTCAAAAGCGGAATGACGCAAGGACGACACAGTTGCAAATATGTGTCCTTGAGAACACGCCACAGTCATTTTATGGGAGTCAAGAGGTTGGTCTGTAACAGCTGAATGCTGGCTCTACGAGAAGTCGCCCACCAAATAACGATCACGTTAAACTTTTTCACTTCTATAAAAATATCGATAGAATATTTAATTAAATCAACTGCCTCCTAGCAGGAACCGACGTTTCAACACCGCTAACACCAAAAACTGCCACTGGACAGATCCTAACCCACGCCTATCGACACCTCAAAACTCCCCTACCAAAGACTCGTGTCAGTACGTATCACGTACTGCCCGTTTCGTTCTTGCAAATGGCAGCTTTCCAACAGACTTCCACACAAACATTCCGCATTAACCTTTTAAAGCCTAGCGGTAACTTTACGTACCACCAGGTTTAACATTACAAAATTCTACGTGGTGCCCACATTGCGTTTATGTGTTTTGTACGGATCTCAGAACAAACAGCAACTTTTGCCTTATAAAACATTAAGAGATTGGTTTTTATAACTGAAGTGGAGAGTGTTTACAGCGCGGTACGCACTGAGTCCTTATATAAAACAGATACGCTTCGTCTTTAAAGGGTTAAATTCTTGTCTCCCCTATCTAACTGCACGACAGAAGTCCATTCCGCTGTAAACTCGTATATTTAACTTCCAACAACAGCTCTGTACATAACCGGTAGAGGCAACAAGTTTCCAAGTCTGCAAAAACCTAAAGTGGCGATCAGTTCATTCCGCAAGTACAGATATTATTACACTGCGCACTTTGCCTTTAAATAACTGTAATTTGTTTCTCGTTCGAAGACAATACATTTCACAAATAAATAAAAATATATAAACTTAAAACAATAACAAAACCTTACATTTCAGAACGTCACTAGCTGCTGTAATAACATCGGTGCAGATGTCTCACTTTCGCCATTTCTTGTTGCAATAAGTTGCAAGAAAGCAAGCGAAGAATGATTACAGATTGTGAGGGAAAACGTGATGTCCTAAGAAAGATGTCACGTAGGTGTATATAGAGAGAGTGCAGGTAAAGCTCCACACACGCACACACACTTACCCCCCCCCCCCAGAAAGGTGGAGATCAGTGATCATCCTGAAGATTCAACCGCTTTAACTCCGGCATCGATGGGATCGACGCCAACATCGAAGGACGGTGATCCTGCCTCTAACGAGACACTTCGCTCAGGATTACAGAAATAAGGCAATGAGTGACGATGGTCCGTTCAAGACAACCGGTCTGCTGTTTGAATGAGCGCCCGCTGTATTCCTCTGTAACGCAGAGTCAGTTATTAGTTTCTTATCGCAAATTATATAAGAGTTCTCCCTACAGGGTCTAACGTCTATTCCCAAATACCAAATAAGTATCTTAGCTTGTAAATGTCTTCCACGTTTTACATCCCTTGACAGTTCGTAGTTACAGAGTTTAGGTTCCTTTTAATCCTAGTTTCATTTCCATACATAAGAATGGAAACTAACGTCACGCATATATTTTCAACGTTGTATCTTTCTTTACTTGTTACCTCGTGTTATGTTAATCGTCCCATGCACCCGTGGATACCGTATCGTGTATTTTCTTGTTTACATCGTGGGGTCACAAAATGTCACGCCCCAAAAAGTTAACACGAAACTAACTGTGCATCTGAATTTGAAATATTCTTTTGCAGCGGACTGGATACACTCGTAGAGGGAATCCAGCAAACCTCCTCCGATATCTGACGGACAATTTGATAATTCTTTGTACGTGTATAATAAATCAATTCTATGGCCGCTGTGAAACCCGACAAGTTGGGGATATTTCACAAAAGGTCACTATCCTCGGGAAGATGATAACACAACCTTGATGCTGCCCCAAAATGTTCCGTATTTTACAAAGTCCGAATTTTATCATCACGTTAAAAAAACTCCGCCACTAAGCTCTATCCTTAGCCAGCTAAATCCAGTCTATATAGCATTGCTTTTAAGATACACAGATTTTCCCAACTAAAATTGTGCGTGAATTTCTCATCTCCCACGTAAGTGTCGCATGTCCAACGCATCGCACCGTCGACTTCATCACTCTAGTAACATTTTTTGAACAGCACAGATGACAAGCTCTTCTCTGCAAGGGCGGTGCAGTTGTGTCCATGGAACGGCACGCACAGACTTGTTCATAGATAAATTAGGAAAGACGGTGTCATTTCTGAAACCGGTAGGAATTCACTTCATGCCATGCTGTGTGCGTAATCACTGAGGTGAGTGCAGAAATTCCGTACGATAGAGAGAGAGAGAGAGGGGGGGGGGGGGAGGAGAGAGACTATCCAAGTTTTAGCATTCCTTATTACGTACTCTCCAGCATGAAGGTATGCGGCAGGACGAGCCGAGCCTTAAACCTGTCCACCACGAATCGGCACTGTCAAGAGCCGTCTGCCTGTACGTACTGTGTTTTGGACTCGACGCGTGGCGCCTGTCGAACCTGTCACGGTCGTCACTTGTCCAAAAGACGCATCTAAAATATTCGGTAGAAAGGATGGCAGAAGATAATTGAAAGATAATGGCTGATATAGACCCTACTGGTTTTCCTGTTTCAGTCAACTGTCTACCTACGTACCTGCCTACGTACGTATGTACCTACCTACCTACCTACTACCTCCCTCCCTCCCTCCCTCCCTACCTATGCATCTGTCTGTCTGTCTGTCTGTGTCTGTCTGTCTGTCTGTCTGTCTATCTATCTATCTATCTATCTATCTATCTATCTATCTGTCTGTCTATCTTCTGTCTATCTATCTATCTATCTATCTATCTATCTTCTGTCTATCTATCTATCTATCTATCTATCTATCTATCTATCTATCTATCTACCTATCTATCTATCTATCTATCTATCTATCTATCCGTCCGTCCGTCCGTCCATCCATCCATCCATCCATCCATCCATCCATCCATCCATAGAGCATTTTGTAAGGGTTCGGACAGGGAGAATAGTGAACAGGATTGGTGGTGCGTCGCCCAGCCAGATGACCAGCAAACGATACTGGTTCTCCCCGGGAGCGTTTGTCGTGCGGCAGTACTGTGCAACACGCGCAGTCTTCCCGCACGTACGGCACGTGACATGATACGTAGTAAACGCTTTCTGAAACACTGCCATTAACCATACCAACGAAGAAAGCAAAAGAAAACACCAAGAATGGATACATGAACATATCAAATCTATGGCAAGTTCTACAGCATTATCAGTCCCCCCGTTCTCACAGTGGCCCAAACAAGTTTTAAAGATGGGTGTCTAAAACAGTCCACGCTGTTATGCGTTCTTCCGCTTGTACCGAAACTGTACACCCATAACCACACGCAACAGGGATTACGAATAATAGGTCGGTGTTGAGTATTATTACAGTTTACGTCTTGCAGACAAAGCTGCCCAAATAAATATGCTTATACCATGTCGGTACAAGTGACTTTCGTTTCTGATATTTATGCACAAATTCAGATTCCTCCAGCATATTTCGATCACAAGGATAATACTATAGGGCGGTTTAAACAGATTCGTGTATACGATTAATGCACCGTAAGAATATGAAAATAAACTTTTTAGAAGGAATAACTGCCGTTATTTACAGCCCTACACGCTGCAGAACAGTGACTATGTACACCGAGGATCTATGCATGCACAACCACACACACTACGGGATCCTAAGGCCTACGTCTTACGCAAAAACCTCAATTAGACATATTTTCTCAAATCACTCGCCGGCCTATGACTACGCCAGGAAAAAGTATCTCAGTACTTGATGGTTCACACATCTGGCTTTGGACCTAATTTTATGTAGTATTTCTTTTAAAGCCTAGCGGTAACTTTACATACGACCAGGTTTAACATTAAAAAATACCGCATGGTGCCCACATTGCGTTTATGTGTTTTGTACGGATCTCAGAACAAACAGCAACTTTTGCCTTATAAAACATTAAGAGATTGGTTTTTATAACCGACGTGGAGAGTGTTTACTGCGCGGTACGCACTGAGTCCTTATATAAAACAGATACGCTTCGTCTTTAAAGGGTTAAAGTGAGAGGCACTCTAGCAGGTCAATTTCAATGTGACAGGGGTTGTCAACGTTCATGATGTCTCTCCATTTTCTATCTTCCGAAAGTCCCGTCCAAGAGGAGTGGAAAAGCTGCTTGTCTGTCGCACAGGGACTGAAATTCAGCTACTGAAACCTACAATGGAACACTGCCAGCGTAACGCATCAACTGGTCAGCTTCTTACTTGTTCTAGCAAAAGGGGAGCGAGAAATGAGTCCCTGTCAACACAATGAAGCCACACAGGGGGAGCAGAAGTACAGTTGCGCTCATTCTTAATGTCTGATATAGATGGAGGGTAAGTGACCAACTTCAAACTCCGGCCGCTTTACTCCCGGCGGAAACCCCGGTACCCAGTAAGTAGGCGGCTGGGTACTTGTTCTGGTAAAAAACACTATCTACAATACCAACATACCTGCAACTGATGAAACTACACCGACTGGTCATTGTTATGCCTGCGATATCGGGTGCTGCTTCTCACAGCAACATATTTTACAATTATTGGTTATGCAAGTAGGAAAGAGGAAATGCTAAGCTGGTAATGAATACACCTTAATGCAAACAACAGATAATAATTACTGAAAAAAAAATACGTCTGTCAACCAACAAGTTTTATTATTTGAAAGTAAAATAATAAAATTATGATATAACAACCGGTTTCGGCATCTATAATGCCATCATCAGGTCAGACCATTCTAAGAAGCACGAAAAACCATAGATATTACATAGATAAAATTACAACAGGGCAAATATTATTATTCTAAAAGAAGAAGGCCTGCTTGTGTACATGTATTGAAACAAGCGGGAAAATTGAAATTAAGCTATTAGTATTGTGACATTGGAAGTTTATTGGTGATCTTACTCTGTATGTAGCATGCGGGAGTCCTGCAAGTAGCGGCGTTTGACTTGTTTGCTGAACATCGGTTCTTATTTGGTGGTTTGATCGGAGCTGCGCTGGTGGTTAATTTCAATTTTCCCGCTTGTTTCAATACATGTACACAAGAAGGCCTTCTTCTTTTAGAATAATAATATTTGCCCTGTTGTAATTTTAACTATGTAATATCTATGGTTTTTCGTGTTTCTTAGAATGGTCTGACCTGATGATGGCATTATAGATGCCGAAACCGGTTGTCATATCATAATTTTATTATTTTACTTTCAAATAATAAAACTTGTTGGTTGACAGACGTATTTTTTCTGTAATATATATACATATATCGACCAACGGAAATGATTAACATCAAACTAACAGATAATAAAATGTTAGAACGTGTGTGAAAAGGATCGAGATGAATCACGTATATAGATCTGAACCGTAAAATAAACGGTAAATATATTTTAACTGCACAACAAATTATGCGTCATATAAAAATTCTATCTAAGAGGGCGAAACGGATCAAGTTGTATCATGTAAATACACTTTATCTGTAGAATACGTCGTGGCAAGTTTTTACGTTGTATTAACATCACAAGTGAGCTCGTTTTCACATAACAAGTATCCGAACCCCCGCCCCAAGCAGGGTAGACAATAACATTATGTAACTAGGATCTAGTTTTTTCCAGACGCGCGCTACCAGAAAATCTGCAGTTTTCCGCAGCATTAAAAAATTCAGAAACATCACCAGTCGACAGGCCGAGTTAACCTTGGCGGGTCCGACTCCTATACACACAGACACCTACATTACCGACGTATATGGACCAGCTCGCACAAATATGCACACGCCTGCCATCTGGCGCGGAGATCTGAAAACAGTAGTAACTTACACTACCGCACCATCTACGCGGGTATGGAGAAACTACTTTCGACATCTACTGGTGTTCGAAGCGAGGTGGCCGTTTCTGATTTTTTGACATTCCTTAAAATTTTGTCCCTACATTTCTTAAACAATCACAATCTACGCTAGGATTCTAACAGAACATTTTCATTAATTTGTTCTAAATGAATATGGGAACCACGTTACACTACTTTATGCAAACAGGTAACATTTTCTTTATATAACTGCATACATCCGAATCAGTGTCCACACTGAATTTAATGGTTTAATAATGCGGATTAATACACCAAGGATTTTTCCACATTCTGCTCAAACACGGTTTCCTTATTACAGCCATCTAACGAATTTCAGGTATTTTGTCTGTGCATGTATTCAATTAATATGTTACAACAATACTGCCCAAACTGTAACACTATAATATTGCAGTAAGTCTTTGTATTTATTTATTTATTTAATTTATAACGTATTTATAACGGTGCTGTAAGCACACATTTCAGAGTCAAATGATAAAAAATAAACAGTGAATAAAAATATGTAAGGGATATGGACAGGAAGCAGTAATGGCCTGGCTTGATATCTTACCCCAGTATTTGCCTGATGGGCTAAGTAAAGCAACTAAAACCCTCAAGTCAGTATCCCCAGCACCTGAGCGGATATTTAACGCCAGGACCTCCCAAATGTGAACCAGAAATACAACCAATTCAATCACAAAATCTGGTGTCTGCCTGTAACGTAGAAGTTCCTTGGTGAATTACACCATGGAGGCACAAGCGAGGAAACAAACCTAAAGGATGTTAAAAGGGCATTAAGGGAGTGGTCAACGTCTCATCTCTCTAACATTTTGGCATTCCACAAATTTCGTCTGATAAATCTCAACATAAAGCTTTTAATTCCACAGTCAAGAGGAAAATCAAACCATGCTTCACACTGTTAAGCAAAAGACCAAAGTTCCTAAGAATATTTAAAATTTGACTAATAATAGATGTACACACTTACAAAACCAGCAGCAAAACCCTCTCTTTTCAGCCATTACTGTCACATTCATTTACTAGCAGGGATTACTGTTATGAATGGCAAGATATCATATGCAATGCATAAAGCTTAATTACACACACCAAGACCTGGTACATGGGCAGTTCTTTGCATGGCAATGACACAAGCCATGTAAGCAAGCTATCGCTGTCTTCTCCCCTAAATTTGGAAATCTTACCTTTCGTCCCTGCCAAGTGAGCAAAGACAAGGGAAAACTGTGAAACCACTAGTTAATGTTTGAACATGCATCTATCAAACTGAAAAGATAAAAGTACTCAATACTGCAACCACACAAAGAACCGACCATGAGGGAACTGGCCAATGCAGATAGACTATCAGATGTGCAAGTGTTAGTACTAGCAGTAAAATAGTTTCCACAAACTGAGAAAGATTATATAAGGCTGTCAAATTAACGAAAATAAGCAAGTCCTACAACACTGGACTGTTCTTTGTATAGTTACTGATGAACATTCATGCCAAGTGCAAGCAAAATGTCCTATAAAAGTAGTTTTGCACATTCTTCATGTCAATTTATGCATTTCTGAGTGCACATATAGATAGGGCTCCCAGATGTTTGTTAGTAGTATGGGATATTTCCAAAATAAACTTACAGAAGCATGGTGCCTTTTAACATGACACCTTACTACACACAGCAAAATATGAAATGACATGGTTAGAATGGTGAAATCAGGTGCCTCATTAATTATAGAACTGCAAAATGATGAACATTAAGTAGCTTGTCTATTATGACTATAAGATGATGGAAAATATTCAATACTTTGAACATTCTGTTGCTTTTTTAGCAATTGCTACTGGAAGTCCCTGAATGGAAAAGAAACTATCATCATCCAATGAATTACATATATGCTATGACACTTTACAGGAAACAGTTGTTCCAAAATCTGGCGATTTAGGTTGGTTTAGAAATAGCTTAAAAATATTTCAATTAGACATGCCTTTCATTAAACACACAAGATGAACTGTGTTAACCAAGTGTAACCCGCTGAGATATACTTCCACAAAAGACACATATAACTCTCGATTTCTCATTCTGCATTGCTTATCCAGTTTCAAACAATTTTCTGCCAAAGCAGATTCCGTGAAATATGTCTAAAAAAAAGCACAAAGAAAACACTGATTTAACTGATCCATTATTGTTACTAGGCTCCTTGACGAACACTATTATATGTGGTTGGAGGTTTGCTGGTGATGTGGTCAGGGTGGGCACAAGGAAAAATAAAGAAAAAATGAATGAAAGAAAAAGAAAGGAAGGAAGGAAGGAAGGAAGGAAGGAAGGAAGGAAGGAAGGAAGAAAGAAAGAAAGAAAGAAAGAAAGAAAGAAAGAAAGAAAGAAAGAAAGAAAGAAAGAAAGAAAAGAAAGAAAGAAACAAAAGCAAAAAAGAAAGAGAAAATTTTGGTATCCCATACAACTTACTCAACATACAAATACAATAATATTACACTGATGAATTTAACTATGAATGATGCATCTGGGATCCCTACAGTTGTTAGCAACACCTATAGCACTTATTTTACAGATAATATAAGAGACAAATCAACCTGTAGGAAATCTTATATTTCTGAGCATTTATCCACAAAATGGAAATTCCTTACAAAACTGTTTGCTTTAATTTTCTCTTTGCAGCTTAAATTTAATTTTACAATGATACTGATAACTACTTACCCACACATGCATATCCTGCACAATAAAATATGGAAGTACAAGCAAAGAACAGCACCATGCCCTAGTTCATTACCAGTATTAAAGAATGAGAGGTACAAAGCTACAGAAAGGTCAACTTCCATTATCACAAACCAATTTCTGTGAATGTTAATAACACTGTGGCCTTCTGAGATGTGATGCTAAGTAGTGTGAACATAGCAGCATTTTGTAAAAACACTGCCTCAAAACGTTGATAACCATGCATCAGACTACATGGCATTACACTGCAGAAGACTAACGTCTACGTAAATGCATTCCTCATCTTTCCTGTTTTGCAGACTTCATTGGACTCGATGTTACTGTATTGCAAATACAGATCTGATGCAAAGCTAACTGCACTTGACAGAACACAAAGTGCACAGTCAAAACACAGTCCTTTGCATTTTGTTACATATCTGTAATAATGACCAATGTTTCAAACAAAAACTGTATATCTTACGCCAATTGTTTTTCATATTTTTTCATTTTTAAAAAATCTAGGAAGTATGACAAAAGTTTCAATTAAAGCTGACATCATATTGCACAAATGAGAACCAAAATTTGCTGTGAATACCAACAATAACTGAAAAGCATTCATTATCTGGAGGTGAAACACACACATGGACAGACTCAACCCTTCCACTGAAAATCCATTTTATGCACTTTGTGCAGACACAGAAAACCCCACATATTTAACCTGTGCAGTGTAATGTAAATTTACATTTGGCTCGGCAATGGTTCTTTGTAAAAAGGAAAAGTCTGAATCTTAAAGTTTAACCTTTGTGAAGTTCATGTTTAATCACATGGTATCAGAAGTAAATCACTGTGTTCTCAAGTAAAACACTGTGTCCAAATTTACATCATCAGTATTAACTTTTACGACTTCAATCCAAAATTAACAGAACATGTCTTTACATGTTTATTAACAGCTGCAGTCAGTATTATGCGGAGGTCACATAACTTGGTGTCCAGTCCCAGAAGTGTCATTATATCAGATAAGTTTACTAGGAGTACACCCTACCACCAAACTTAGTAGTTACATGGCAGCATTGCTGCTTTGTGTTTAGGTGATCCTGAGTCCAGATCTCCACTGACAGGCCAGCTGTGCTGGCTGACAGGCAGGTTTTCATGATTGTCCTCAGTCCATCCACGCAAATATCGTGATGGTACAACAAATTAGGCCATAATAAAGTGTGTCTCACCTACACATCCTGGGATTACATTCACTAATGCATGACAATAAACTTTAATGTCCATTTTGGAATTGACATCCTCAACATTAAACACAAAATTAAGGCTGGGGAAACTATAAAATTCACTATTTTACCTCTCATGCTTCAAACTGGCTGACAGCCAAGTTGAGTGAGTGCCAACTGAGAAAATATTGATGGCCCTACCTGGAAATGCAAGATGATTGTCCAGATGAGACCAAGGGTCAGTTTTGGGTTTCCATCAACGATGTCTTCTGCTCGAATATTCACCAACTTGATCTGTAATAAAGATTTTCATTCATGAGAAAAATAACCCTTGAATTCTACTTATGATATGGTGACTGGTTTACTGCTCCTTTATTAGAACCATACAAATGCTGCTGTTAGGTTATGGTCAGGGTGTAAATCATTCACCAAAAGCACAGAGTAAACATGTTGGCAGCTGCAGCTCATTTCTTGAATAGGTTCCATTTTATACATGTAACAATATGTTATATCTTCCAGCAATGATGATATGTTTATGGCCATTACTTATAAGATTTTACTTCTCTGATCCAACTATCCAGTGTGGCAATAACCTCCTGACATTAATTTCAGTTACTGTGATAAAAGCACATTTTATAAAAAGCTTCCATTAGAAAGAGCACTCAGTGACTCCTATGGATCATGTAAATGAACTGTGAGGGCAAAAAGTCAAGCCTTGAGTGTTGAACCTGATGGTACATATAGTAACCACTCAGCTTTAAAGGGTTAAAAAATGTGAGTGTCAGAGCAGCAGTTGAGAGCAGCAGATAGAGCTTCACCTATTAAGTCTGGTACAAAACAGAGCTTCATGCTCTGGCCACTTCACCTCTGGCACTTGGTGAGGTAGGAAACTGACTGCACCCCACAGCTATTATACACATGGCAGGAAAGAGAAAAATCTATTCACTCTGCTAGGTATTCAACAGCAGCTGCAGCCCATCCACGTTCATTAAGAAAACACTGCATAACATTAAATCCACTGACACTGCTGTGGCAATAATACACTCAAACATCCACCAAATGTCACAGAGATTGAGTTATGTTAAAATGAAGATATATTGTGACCACAATGTAACACAAACTTAAACACACAAATTATTTCACGAGATTTGAGTTTCTCCTGGTGGTGGGTATGAAAATACTTATCCTAGGGCTGTGAGGCCATGTAGTCTACAAACCTCAATGCAAGATACTGTCTTCTGGGACGTAATTTTGTCTACCACACTACATGACATCTTCACAAATTATTTGATTATTTATCCACCATGCTGTAAATCAATTCTGCAAGAACAATTACAAAACACAAATTCAATTTCATATATACATACACACATACATACATACATACATATATGTATATACGTCACGTGGTACACGTAATTATATGGACTTTAGCCAAGTTGGACTTCAAGTTCCCTTTTTAATAACAATGTAGAATCTGACTCACCTACCTTATACCGCAATAAGTCAAGAGCAGTGTACAGTCTAACTCACCTTCCTGTATCGCAAGAAGTCAAGAGCAATCTGCACGTTCTGCAACATGTGGAACCGCAAGCGGCCTCTCTCCCGAGGCTGAAACAATACAAACACTGAATTATTTTCATATAATAAAGCTTAACATTCATATAACTGTACAAATCCTGCTGATGAAATTATTTAAAAAGGCACCACAGTGTCCTGCCTCTCGTCTCATCAACCAGCATCAACACATTTAATTCCACTGATTTCCAACTGATCCTCCATTACTTACGTAGTATCTACCAATGCAGCATCAGTATAATCAACAGTTGTCGAGAGACTGGCAAATACTGTTGAATCAGTCTGAAACAGTATCAGTGACAGCCGTCACAAAGAATACTGCACCGAATGTGTCAATCCCGGTCCTTTCGGAAGCAATCTGTGATACCGACCACAGGCTGAACTGTATACACTGCGTGAGTTTAGGCTTCCGCCGCGGTGCAGACGAGGTCTTCGCTCTTCTGGGTTCTTACGCAGCGTTTGTTGGACCCCTCTTCAAGAGTCAAGCAGTACAAGAAACGTCGGCGGACAACTATCAACATGCGCTGCGTAATAACCCTGAAGAGCGACGGCCTGTACTGTATACAGTCTTCACCAGGGCCGTGGAGTCGGAGTCAGAGTCGGAGTCGGAGTCCGAAGGAATTTTTAGGTGAAGTCGGAGTCGGAAAAAATTTTCCGACTCCGACTCCGACCTCAGTTTAAAATCTTAACTAGATACTCCAACTCCAGAGCCCTGATAGCTACAGTAACCATAACACTTATACTTAAATATAGGTTATAAGTCAAAAAAGTAGCCTGATGATTCACGTGGTGGCGATGAAACGTCTTACAGGTTTACCGTTATTAATGCACATTGAGTTTTTATGAAGTCGGAGTCGGAGTTTTTGTGTACAGACTCCACAGCCCTGATCTTCACACAACAAGCACAGCCGTACACACACTAGATATCTGTACACAATATAATGTTTTATACAGTCACGGGGTACATGTTTCAACCCAAATTGTTCAGCATCAGGCACCAGTATAATATTTCATTTTGCAAATAATCTGTTTATACGTCAATGTAATACTCGTGCAATAACCAGTAAGCCCTCGCCCAACGCCGTTTTACCCAACACGCTTGTGGCTACATTCAGTTGAAAATAATTACATACACGAAGGGAAAAATTTTGCCGAAAGCCGAAAAATTTAAATACATACGAATAAACGCGGGCGGTTATTCACTCAACCGCCGCGGAAGCTGGTAACATCAGCTATCCAAGCACTGTGTTAATGTTTGGTGTACAAGAATGTATGTATTTCAAGCGATCTGGGGCGCGGGACACAAGCACCCGCATTCATGTAACCCTTTTGCTCCCGTAAGAAGTCCGCGCAACGCGATTTTGCCCAAAACGCCGAGTTCACTACTCTCCACAAACCTAGCGGTGGACAAGGGATCACTGTAACATGATTTTATAGACACATACCAAATTTTGTACCAAACAGCAGGCAATACCCTATATATGAGCATACTACTGACATCAGCCTTAACACGATTTACTGACTGCACCGACAATACGTATTACACTGTTGTGAAAACTGGCAACTTGCAAAATTTGCAAAATATGTATTAAGGACGGATGATGACTCAGAATGTAACAAGTAACATGACTATACGAACATCTAGTCTATGTGGCACTGTGGCCGTGTGTAGACTGTACAGCTTAATCCATTTATCAAGCACCACATAACATGATAAAATATATCAACAGTCAATTCGTCTGAAAAAGAGAATCGTCAACTCAAGAGTTCTGTTAACAAATTACAGTTTGCTTGCTTCCATGCTACAAAGACACTGAAAAATTATTATTTTGTATGAAGGGCCAATTTCTTGTACAATGACCCCGTTATGGTACCTATGATTGAAGTGTCACTTATCATTAATAGTTTGAATGGTAGGACAATTGTGAAAGAGGCTGCTGCAGCCTGTTTAACGTACTACCGCTACAATTTCACTGTACGAGTGACTTCGTAACTATTTGCAGGTCTTAGATTCGATCCCCAGACGCCCTGATACGAACCCGGCGTAGGCTTTGTGTAAAGAAGAAGTACAGCCATCCCCTGTACATGCTATTGACCTTTTAAAGCCTAGCGGTAACTTTACATAAGACCAGGTATAACATTAAAAAATTCTGCATGGTGCCCACATTGCGTTTATGTGTTTTGTACGGCTCTCAGAACAAACAGCAACTTTTGCCTTATAAAACATTAAGAGACTGGTTTTTATAACCGAAGTGGAGAGTGTTTACAGCGCGGTACGCACTGAGTCCTTATATAAAAAAGACACGCTTCGTCTTTAAAGGGTTAAGGCGCAGATCCACTCATTAACCTCAGCACTGATCAGGCATGGAACAGCAATCAATGACTGCTGGAACAAATAACCTTGCGGTTACGTAAGTGGTTAGCTTCCAGTCCCGGCCGCTTTATCTCCGTGGAAACAACCTCCGGTACGCGCCGAATACGACGCTGTGTGGGTCCCAGGGCCCGTATCGATGCTTTGGAGCCCCTGTAGGGATTCGAAACACGATTCCTCAATTGTCCAGGCCCTAGCCTAGTCCTTCATGAGCTACAGCTGAACAGTACGCACAATTAAATTTACCTGGCAATTAGTATGGGGTGGCCAGGGCAGAGTAGTCGGTACAGTGACTAGGGTAGAGGCTGCACGATCTGGGATTCACGACAGACGCACGAGATTCTTCTCCTTTCCAGAATTTCTACAACGGCTCTGGGGCCCACCCACCCTCCTATTCAAATGGTACCGTGGTTCTTTCCCGAGGGTGCAGCAACCACTGACCTCCATCTAGTGCCAAGTTCTCTCCCTACGTATTTTTATGGCGTGGACAAAAAAATACTTTTATCAATTCGTGTGGGCACCATCCACTATCCAACACCCCCCCCCCCCCCGCACAACACAGAAGTCCACTGAAATGCAACTTAAGAAACATGCGTGCTTAATGAAATGGACAAAAATTTATGAGAATGAGTGTTCCGGGATTCTTTTCTTGGGGGGGGGGGGGGAGGAAAAAAAGAAAGAAAAAAGAAAGAAAGAAAGAAAAAGAAAGAAAGAAAGAAAAGAAGGAAAGAAAGAAAGAAAAGAAGGAAAGAACGAAAAGAAGGAAGGAAAGAAAGAAAGAAAGAAAGAAAGAAAGAAAGAAAGAAAACAAAAGAAAGTTGTGTAAGAAATAAATGCTCAGAGACATATTCTATTGCAGGTACTACAATAGACATTTTAATTATACGTGTTGCGACACCTCGAGTTTGACACGTTCGACACTAGGGTGCGCCAACAAGCGCGCTTCTGAGGACATGTTATGAAACTGGCAGAGTCGTGACGCCGGAGACAGCACCTTCAGGGGCGCCACCGCGTTACAATGAAAACTGGCACGCCCACACAAGTTAAGTATGTCAAACTTCTGTGTTGAAAATGACAGCGATTCTGAATATATTACTACAAGCTGTGGGAGACTGGGTTATAATTACAAAATTACTACGGAAGGTCCTGCAATAATGAAACAGTCTGCTACAGTCTGAATACACGCCGTCTAGCTGTAGCCACTGCATCACAGGTTATGTTCAGTAAACTATACAGGCTGTCATCAAGACTGCTTTAAAATATTTCTGGGCCAAATACAAAAATAAATTTCGGGGCCCTATCTAAGGGAGGTCTTGAACTTACAATGCGGATACAACAATGTAAAAATTTAGATAAAAATGCGTAAAATATAAAGCTGTCCTGTACTTTGCATGAAGGCATAGAGGGACAGTGAAGGTATGGCTCCACACATTCTTAACCTCGGCACTAGATTTCAAGAAGAATTGCGCGGGAGTTTTTATCATAAATGTGCATAGGTCTTCACGTAAAGTACCGGTTACCCTTGCCATATTTTAATGAAATTCGAATTTTATGGACAGATTTTCGAAAAATACTCAAATGTCAAATTTCATGAAAATCTGTCCAGTGGGAGCGGAGTTGTTCCATGCAGACAGACGGGCAGACAGATGGACAGACATGAAGCTAATAGTCGATTTTCGAAATTTTTCGAACATGTCTAAAAACGCATACAGCTCTTCTGGCCAAAACACTTCGTCACCGTCCACTTTCACAAGAGAGAGACGCGAACAGTGCGAGAACACGCAAAGGTACTGCACTATTAAACTTCCTTTCATTACATCTGAATGAAAGATAGTTTTGCACATTTTATTTACGTACCCATTTATTTATTTATTTATTAAGGCAAATCCATCGATGCTTATATTTATTTCTTTTGAACATTCTATTAAGTTATTTGGCCATCGATTCGTCTATTTATTTGTTTGTTTATTTATTAATTCATGGTTTACATAACAACATTTTCAGACGATCTGCTTATAGTGTCGAACCATACAATGATGCGTGAGTAATGAAGTCGAAAGGAAGGGGGCACCGCACAATTGTTAAGCGACTATATACCAGCTTCTGAATGACGTAACCGATAAAATCACGAAAATCTCAAAACAGCCGGTCTCCTGACAAAATCTGAACCCGGGACCTCCCACATACTAAGGAGCGTTTTTGAAACTCGAAGCTGTTACTAACCACCTACGTAACAAGTGCTACGTTTTACGTTTTACGTCAGTAAGGTACACATGAACGCTGCGATTAAGTATAGCAGTGGGTATGCGGACAACACACCTTGATTGGTAGACCGGGCGATCAGGTTTCCCGTTGACTGACGTTGACTATGCTCCGCGTGCGATGGCAAGGCCTTGACAGCCCATCATGGCGAAGCACCGCGCGGAAAATCGGTGCCACAAATTATACAGCGATTGTATAAAATACAACAAATTGCATGACACACCTTCCGGCTCCTTCTTCATTCATCCCACTCAAATTATCGTTCTTACAAATTTTGTTCGTTTTGTCTGTGTGGGTTGCCGCCACACCTATCCACATACGTAGCTTCGTCTCCAGTTTGCTCCGCATCTACGTAGTACAAGGTCTCTCTTAAAAAATACGTACTTGGTCAAGAAGTATCCCTGCTTATATGCAACCGAAGGCTCATTATCGTTCTCACAAAAGCCTGTCGCTGCTCTGTATACCAAACAAACAGCCCTGTCGTCCACACAGTGGCATTTAATTTCACCATGGCCCATTTTTCGCCCACTGTCCTTCAAGCCGCCGGGTTCCATAAAATGTGAGGAATTTATTCGGTGGCTAGGCAACTGTTAAGTCTCTGAACGGGAGCTGTGCCCCTGCAGGACACGCCAGGGCCATACATTCTAATTTCCTGCATTCAGCAACAATGTCCAGAGCAGGCAAACTTGTGTGATGCAGGGGTGACTTCAACTGTCACTCATCGGACCGTTATGGGACAAAACCGACACGTTACGCGTCATGTGCGTCCAATTAAAAACAAACCGTTTCAAAATAGTTGTAGGTAAGGGTATATCAACTCCATTGCAAATTTCACACGTCCCACTACAATCATTACAGTCCTCTCTCTCAAAATCAAAGGAATGCGTGTACAACCTTACGATATTGTGCACATTTTTTAATCTGTCAAAACATTTCAGAGCCCTAGGGAAGAGGAGAGGTGCATACAGGGTTTTTGTGGGAAAACCTGAAGGAAAGAACCGCTTGGAAGAACTAGGGGTAGAGAGGACGATAATATTAAATCGGGTTTTCAAGAAATACAATTCGGTTTGGACTGGACTGATCTGGCTCAGGACACGAACATGCGGTGGGCTCTTCTGAACACGGCGACGAACCTTCGGGCTCCATAACGGGGAGAATTTCTCCACTATCCGAGAAACTATTAGGTGCTCAACAAGGACTCTACTGCATGTAGTTAGGTTAAATGGCGCTACTCTCTCTCATGTGTCAGAAATCTGCACGATGTCATGCAGAAGAATGTCGTGTCCAATAATAGGATGACTCATGAATGGCGGATTTTGGAAGGTAGCAGTCATCACCTTACCGCGAAACTATCCAGGTTTTTCCCACGAAAACCCTTCCTTAGGACGGCCGGTGTCCCGACCGAGATTTGAACCAGGCACGCCCGTCCACCCTGAGGCTAGCTACCCCACCCTCTTCTAGCGCCGAGGCTAACGAGAGGGTACAGCTAGACCTCTACCCCCCCCCCCCCACCCACCGGCCTTAATGGCCTGTATAGGATCCCCTTTAACGCCCTACGCCCCTCCACCAGAATACAATTCTAGAAAGTTAACACTACGTGAACCTGTTCGATGCTCGTCACATTGATAGGCCTGTTGTTGGTTGTAGGATACAGACATACATAGAGAGGCCTCCAACGGTATGAAGTTTATACCAGTTTTTATGAAACTGTGAAATCATTCCAAACTTTACGTCGACATATGGACACATTAATTCACACAAATTGACCCAAATATATCGTAAGCATAACTTTCCTTATGAAAAATTATAAGGCGAATAACAAAAAAAAAAAGTCTACTCCCTGCTTGGGCACTTAAAAAAGCCTTTGGCATTCTTTCGACAACGCGGCCCAAGGCTATTTAACGGGCCATTAGCGTGAGTAAAGATACTTCATTAGCAAGTGCAGTGGCAATTGCCACGTATTCGTAACACTGGTCCGTAAAGATGCCAGTACATACATGTCAATATATTTGCTTTTGACCGGACAAAGGGTCAAGCCGCCATGGTTTTTGACAGTCCTGAGAAGAGTTCCTACAGTCACGCATCGGACTTATGCAGAAAGGAAGCATGCTTGTCACAAACACAATGCGCAAGTTTTCATTAAACTGATTGACATACAAGACAATTGAAATCTATGCTCGTCTTAAGACTTACAAGGTTTGAGTTTTGCCTCCACTTCACCCACAAGGCTGCACAGTGCGACGTTTATAAGCACAAGGGTAAGGGGCCACAGGCAGGAAATGTTCGTGTCCAGTTCTTTTAGATTAAGCACACAGTTTCCTCTTGCTTATATTTTTCCACAGTAATTCGTAATTTTATTGCTCAAAGGCGATTAATATCCAGCACAAGCTGTCTGAAGGTAACAGGAAAGGTTCCGAATTGTTAAATAAACATTTTCAGCGTCCGAGATACGGATTAACCATTCAACGGGATGACGGTCAACGAAGCGCCCACTCAACGCAGAAGGGTGAGAAAAAGTTTCACCACACATACGAACAACGAATAACAATTAACATCTTAGTTTTTTTTACTCGTACTTTCAACTTGCAGTTTCTTCTAAGAATAAATTGGGGAACAAAACATTATGAAATGAATGATAATATGATCTGCCCTGACTTCATCTTGAACGTAACTGTGACTTGTTGCTGTGGTTCCCAAATACCTGAAACAGGCAGACTTCAAGGAATTTACCAGTCATCTCTGTATTTTCATTACACCCTGCATTTTGATGACGAGTCAGGAGAACGTATTTTTATGGCATTATAAACTGTCTGCCTATTAAAACTTCAGTCACGAACGAATAAAACTTACTGCTGAAATTCACACTAACGCTCTCCTTGGGCAGGATGTGTCATAAATTAACACGTCAAAAAATGAAAATAAAAACAAAAACACTGAGTGATTTAGGGGCACGTACACTGAAGTCAGCCCTTCAGCACAGTGGTGGTAAAACTGCTAGCTGGAAACTTGACTCATCTCCTTCGTCTGTTTGAAATGCCACATAATTTGAATTGCGCCCACAAGCAGATGAAGAAAACTCCAGGCTACACTGACGTAAGCCACAGAAATAAGCATTTGCTAAAAAGAAATTCCAGTAGTATGAAGGCGTTTACACCTTAGATAGGAGCAGATAATTGTCTTTATTGGCGGGACCGCGGAGATGCCAAATATCTGCGGTCGGGATGCTTGGCGGGAAAATTTGACTTTTGAAAACTAATAATACATCAACCAACTTATTCACTTAATAAAATACATTCAGAAGCAAACATAAAACTCCTACATGTTTCGGCACCGGGGTTCTGAATACCTCGCTGATGATGGCACCCCGGTGCCGAAACAGACAGGAGTTTTATACTTGCTTCTGAATGTATTTTATTAAGTGCGTAAGTTGTTTGAAGTATTAATTACAAGAGTACGCACGGTGCGAATAACATAAAATCCCCTTCTGAAATTGCTAAGTGACTATCAATGGTTCACACTAAACACAGGCCGACACACATACACTGAAAGAAGCAGAAGTCGTATTATTACTGTAACTACCATCACCATTGGTAGTAAGGGTAGTAGTAACAGTAGTAGTACTTTGATGTCTCTCAGGTATTACATCGGTTAATCTAATTTATAAAGAAATGCTTTACCAAAGCAACTAAATCTTATCAAAAATTATTAATAAAGATAAACCTGCGGGCAATATGGCATGTTCCAGGCACTGTAGCTCTTTCAGTGCTGCTCGTGCCACATTTAAGCTTGCAAGTATTCCGACGACGCTGTATTGTAAAAGACGCAGCTGATATTTTGGATACTGCCCATCGTCTGGGGTTAAAGCGAAGTGTTCTTCCTCGACTACAAATTTCAGACGTTTGTGCAGGGTGTTTGGCACCACACCAGTAGCTGACAGGCCCAGTGCTAGTACTGTCAACTACCCCATATGCCACTGCTGTTTAACGTCATGTGATAATTTGAGATACTTCTGGATTTTGTTATATTCCGTTTCAGCATGCAGGTATTAGGGACAGCTGTATCTACTATGCAATGCTGTTTTGTTTTCAACGAACGTAATGTAGCATCTGTTGTATTGTACTTCCTTAACAACTATCATTTTTCGGATCCAGTTAATTTCGTACCTCTCACTTTCTATAATACCGCGTTCTTAGTGGGCTGGGATAGCGCAGTCGGTATAGCGACTCGCTACAGGCTGGACGGTCCAGGGATCGAATCGCGGTGGGGGGGGGGGGGGGAGATTTTCTGCACCCGTCCGCACCGGCCCTGGGGCCCACCCAGCCTCCTGTACAATGGGTGTCAGGGCTCTATCCTGGGAGTAAAGCGGCCGTGGTGTCGCGTTGGCTACCCACCCCCATCTAGCACCGAGGTCAAAGAAAGAGTACAGCTATAATTCTACTCCCCCTCTGGGCCTTCATGGTCTGTTCTAGGGTGAACTTTACCGCGTTCTCACAGTACGGCACTGAAATTCTTAAGTTTTTTCGGCAAGACTTCCTACTGATTCCGTTCAGCTATAGGCCTGTTATAATGCCCGGTTTTTCATTCCGCTTGCAAATAAATGTATTGTGTTGAACGTTTTCTTACCGCAGCCACTTTTCTGCACGTCTGTTGTTAACCAGATGACCATTAAGAACGCATTTCCTGTAATTTAATGCGTTAATGACACGATCCTGTACAGCTATCATGAAGGCCTTCGATTCTGGATGTACCTCCCGTGCTCGACGCAATTCCGTGGATTTCGGGTTTGCTACCTCATAGGGTGACGGCCATGGAGTTACTGTAAACACGATAGTTTCTATGTTCTTGTGACCTACTGCTACGCTACTACTATTGCAGTAGTAGTAGTAGCACCAGCAGCAGCAGAAAATTAGTAGCAGGAACATTCGATTATTCCGCCATCCAAGACTCAGTTCTACCTTAACAAATATCTGAAGAATCTAGTCTCTCCCTCTTCCTCTGCAGCCTTTACATTTGTTACAAAGTGCAAGTTCTATAAACCTGTCACTACCCATTCAGTTCAACAAAGTGCAAGTTCTATAAATCTGTCACTGCCCATTCAGTTCAACAAAGTGCACGTTCTATAAACCTGTCACTGCCCATTCAATTCAACAAAGTGCAAGTTCTATAAACCCGTCACTGCCTATTCAGTTCAACAAAGTGCAAGTTCTATAAACCTGTCACTGACCATTCAGTTCAACAAAGTGCACGTTCTATAAACCTGTCACTACCTACTCAATTCAACAAAGTGCACGTTCTATAAACCTGTCACTGCACACTCATTTCAATAAAGTGCACGTTCAATAAACCTGTCACTGTCCACTCAGTTCAAGTGAGTTGCCCACTTTTCTTGGGAACAAATAACACACAGCCAGTCGAAATTTCTTCGGAAAAAAGTTCACTAATTCCAGCCCTAGCTACAATTCAACATTCCCTTCACTAAGCCCTTGATGGACGACTTCAATGCGTGCGTACGATACAGGCATTTTTACCAACTGTCCTATCAACTGTTAACAAACACGTTTAGAAACCCCAGTACTGGCTGGGCAACAAAGAGAAATTTCCCTTTACGTCTACTAAAATAAAGATTTACCTCCTCCCGCATGTCGTTTCTAATTGTATTTAATGTGCTACATCCCTTGACACTTTAAAGTTACTTCCGCTGCTTCAGTTTGACTCACAGTTTTGTTTTCTTAACACATCGTTTCAGTTATGTATAACAACGTTGGAACTTGTACCACTTTATGCAAGCAACGTTATTAATATTTAACCCCGACATGACATCGTAAACTCTTCATTCTTTTTTAAAAGTGTCAGTACAGGCAGTCTCTAAATGGATCTGGATAACCTAATTATAAGAGAGCCCTACAAAAATGATGTACGGCCGCTGTATATGGGCAGACGCATGCATACATACTGTCCCTTAATCAAGAGAATGCAGTTGATCTGCAAAGCGTGCGTAGAGTCCCTTAACACGCGCGACGATGGGCGAGGAAAATATACGAACGTTAAGTCTCTATCATTGCATGAACTTCTTTCTGCTGGCCGCCATTTGTTAGGTGCTGCCTGTATAACAAGCCTAAGTCAAATTTATGCACAGTTCTAACCACACAGACCACAACTGCAAGTTAACTGCACTATCTCACACGCAAAGCACTCCTGCACTTTAGTCCAATACATTTCTAACTGGAATATATCGGTTACTGGCCACAAGTAAGGAAGGGTCCGTTTCCCCACCGCGTACAACTGCCAAGGTCAAATTCAAACTCCTTAGTCAATATCAGTACATAAAGAACAGACGCTCCCCGACTTACGACAGTGTTCCTTTCAGACGACGTTGACCTAAGTCGGAAATAACGCGTCTACTGCCTACTACTGACCAGTAAGTGAACCAGTAAAATGTAAACACAAATCAGACACCCAAACAGTGCCGCACAAAGTATCATATAGGGTGATTCGAAAGTCGCGATACGTAAAGTTAAAGTACATATGAATGTAAGTTAAGTAGGTGTTTTTTTCTTTTTGCTTGCTGTTTGTACCAAGGCTGTGGAGTCGGTACACAAAACCTCTGACTCCGACTCCTTCACAAAAGCTCAATATGTATTAATATTGGTAAACCTACTAAAACGGTAACTGGTATCGTAAGCCATTTCATCACCACCACGTGAAACATCAAGCTACTTTTCAGACTTGTAACTAATATTTAAGTGCAAGTGTAATGGTTATTGTAGCTAGTATCTATTTACGATTTTATATGGACGTCGGAGTCGGTATATTTTTACCGACTCCCGGTCGGTGTCGGAGTCGGTACATTTTTACCGACTCCGACTCCACCCAAAATTCTTTCCGACTCCGACTCCACAGCTCTGGTTGGTACTATGTGAGTGTCATATCGTGATTGCGCAAACTCAGTGCCTGAATGCTGCGTCACATAGCAGCTCATTGTATCACTTTGTGTAATCTGACAACACCATGGTACCCCCGCCGACCTCCCCACGAGCAACAACGGCGTGTTTACAATAATGAACCTTCCTTTAGATCGCGGTCCTATGCGAAGGTGCAAGGAACAGCTTCACAGAAGATATCCTAAAGTTCATCTAAATAAGATGGAGATTTCAAGTGTTGTTACCCGTTTTCGTGCAGCAGGAAGTGTACAGGACAAGAAAAACTGTGGACAACCGCGACCATCTGTGTTGACTGTAGAAAAACTTCAAGATGTGTGGGTGCAACAGTCCCCAAGGAAAAGTACCAGAAAACTTACACTGCAGGTATATATATCCTACTCCAGTACCCAGAGGAATGTCGGAAAAATTCATCTGCGTCCTTACCGCATTAGGGCTGTCCAAGAACTGAAAGGCCCGGGTATAGCAAAGCGATTACAGTACTGCAGGTGGTTTCGGTCCTTAGTCGAGGAAGACGGAATAAACATGCTAGTGACGAAGCGTGCTTCCACCTTGATGGATACATAAACAGTCAGAACTGCAGGATCTGGTCACGTAAAAATCCACACTCATTACATGAAAAACCCATGCAACCACAAACAATGGTCTATGGTGTGCGCTGTCTTCCACTCGCCTAGCT
Organism: Coptotermes formosanus; assembly: GCA_013340265.1. Lineage (NCBI taxonomy): Eukaryota > Metazoa > Arthropoda > Insecta > Blattodea > Rhinotermitidae > Coptotermes > Coptotermes formosanus. The sequence continues at coordinate 728,776 of BLKM01000900.1, forward strand.
GGTCCCATTTTCTTCGAGACCGCAGTTAAGAGTGAGGTACACCAAGACATCTCAACCCAGTTCATTACAATGCTGGAAGAGGATAAACGCCATTGTTGGCTTCAGCAATATGGCGCCCCATGCAATACTTTTCGCGAAACAATTTCTGAAAAGACTATTTTGACAATCGTCTTATTTCTAAAGGTACGTGGCCCCCCGGATCACCAGACTTGTCACCCATTGATCTCTTTCTCTGAGGCCAGTACAGAAGACGAACCCATGCACGTTTGAGGAACTTCTGGCCAACATCGAAACTCAGATTTCTCAAATGACAGGTGCATTGCTGCGTACGGCGCCTACAATCATAAAGGAGGTTCCAGCTTGCACTGGTGCAGGACGGGGGGGTCACTTTCAACGCCCATTGTGACCATGACCGCTAATCTCGTAAGGAGTTTTTTTATGGCAGAGTGTAGACTGTGTGGAATACGTATTACATTAATAAATGCATACAACGTTCCGTTTGGGTAACGTGACTTTCGAAATACTCCGTAGTTAGAAGAAATCAGACAACATGGAACCGTACGCATGCGTAGTGCGTCGGCCAATTGAGGGGCTTACCCACTGGATCATGATCTTAAGCCGATGCTGTCGCTATTCGGGGAGCGTCTGCTATTTTCTTCTTTCGGGTGCGACGGACTGTACGCGTAGTTCTAGGGGTCATTATTGCAATAAATTACAGCAAAGCTCAAGCCGAATTAGGCCTGCTAGATCACTGATCGATGAAGATTCAGAGTATCCGAGTTGTGAGACTTCTCTCGGTAACTAACAGGTACCGGATTTTATTACATCATCACCAAGAAACGTAACCAGGCCATAAGATGACGTTAGTTTGTAACACCCCGGCCTATCATTACCTGTTACGGATGGAATTTCTTGTAACGGTTTTTGAGGGCAGAATTAATTTTGCCATTACTGCCAGATGACATCTCTGTTACGATTCTCCATTGTGTGGAAGTTTTCGGACAGAGAAGGGCTCGTCGCTTTGCCAGGATGAGACAATTTAATGCATGAACGTATCTACGAGCGCCGCTGAATGTAAAAGGAAATTCCAATGTTGACATGTTGGACCTTAGTCCAGGATCCACAGCAGAACGTATGCCAAGTATAAAGACTTCATTAATCAAATGAAACACATTGGTCACTAGTTTATGCTGGCTATGTCAAAATTTATTTGCAGAATGAATCAATGCAATAAATAAGAATGTAGACACCCTTCTACACGGTATTCGAAACACAATTATACGAACAAACGCTGAAAAAAAAAACCAGCTTATCGTCATGTCTTGTTACCAGAATACAGGATAAAGCCACAAGCACGCTGAACGTTGTCTCTTAAATCAGGGGAAAAACACGGAGGTCCTATAGCTACAATACAGGCCTCGACACAAGGAGCGAGCGAGCGAGGAATCTATCAGTGACAGGAATGTGAGGCACAGCAATTTCCGCATGTGCCTCCGTCCCTCCTAGGAATGCACAAATATTCGTACATCCCTTACAGCGTTCAACATTATTCTGCTTGATCACTACACACAGCAATAAATGAATTTGCATACCGGGAATATCCGACAACCATTTCGTATCCACCGGCTCAGCTGCCGTATAGAATGACAAGAAACAACTGAACGTTAAATTCGTACTTCGTGCATCGCACACAAAACATTGGGATATGGAGTCAGTGCATCCCACTTTTTCAGATTTCAAAGCCGCCTACGAAACAATATACAGAGAAAAACTACCCGAAGCGATGTATTAAATGGCTGAATTCAGTACAAGATGATCCGAAGGGCATTAGAAATTGGAGGCAAAAGTCGCAGGATCGGGACCAGCGGAAGGCAATAATAGAAGAGTCCAAGGTTTGTGGGCACTGCAGCGCCGGCAGAAGACCCTGCACATGAAGTTCAAAAGTAATCAAAATTAAGTGTTATCAAGTTGTTCCAGTACTGTTGTTTCTTTTCATTCTTACAGTGAAAAAAATCAAACACGAATTTATACCTCAAAGGAGTGGCGCTTGTATGACGATATTTTGGGACATCTACAGAGAAACAATCACAACTACATGCAACCACCAAAGGTTTTTTGATAGTCATGACACAAATATGCGAAACATTCGCTTCAGAACCGCTGGCTGTACAGTGTAATAAGTACGTACTATCGCACCGCACAATAACAGCTTTAGCGAAATGTAGAGGTTATCGCACTAGATTTGTATTCGGAAGGTGCCCGGTTTGAATCTTGGTCGGTACGTTGGCTTCCCTAAATGAGGTTTTGGTGCTGTCCTCAGTTCCTCCAGACAAAGGACATGGCCGTCTGTAATCTAAGTATGTGGCATCTTGCTGTGCTTCTTAACCTTTTAAAGCCTAGTGGTAACTTTACGTACCACCAGGTTTAACATTAAAAAATTCTACGTGGTGTCCACATTGCGTTTATGTGTTTTGTACGGATCTCAGAACAAACAGCAACTTTTGCCTTATAAAACATTAAGAGATTGGTTTTTATAACCGAAGTGGAGAGTGTTTACAGTGCGGTACGCACTGAGTCCTTCTATAAAACAAATACGCTTCGTCTTTAAAGGGTTAAACTGAATCAGAAGTACAGTCAACTCACCTATAACGTCATGAAAGGGACTGAATTTTCGTGTCGTTTTAAACGAGTGTTGTTACAACCGAGCAGAATAATGTTATAGTTAACAGTAAGGAACTAATTGGCATCACGAACTATCTGACGCTATAAACGAGATGTATAAAACGATATCGTTATAACCGGGTTCGACTGTATTTACTATTACGTCAACACAAATTTATTAGTAAACAAACCTTCTTGTTTATAACACTAGCTACATTTTTTGGCTTTAAAGCACAGCCATCCTCAGTATGGGAAATTACGATCAATCAACATATGTTTTTTACAAGTTCGAAATGTTTTAAACTTACGTGTTTTAACTCAATGTAATAAACACAACAATAACATAACCATATGGTTAAGTAAACAACCAAATGTTGTAAGGTGTAAGACCTCACTAACACATTTGAAATACGATATACGATTACTTTTATATTTTTACGTTTGTACAGTGGTTTGCCTGAGGATAGCTGTACTGCTAAGACCGCATCCTTCCAAATCCTTTCCAGTCGCTGCTCACCAATCATCAGTCTAAGATACTGATTGTCGTAAAATGAACCACAAAAGAGTAACTAACAGGTCTAGTCCAAATTATAAATAATTCTGTAAAATAATGCATTCATTTACCATATACAATCAGACCTTCTCACATGGCAGAACACAACCTACGCGACAAAATTCGAGTGGGCTGGGGGACGGGGGGGGGGGGTTATAGCTCTACACCAGGACAGCATTAATTCAGGAACATAGTGTGAAAAGAGGCGGACGCTATAATGCTACAAACAAAAATATTAAAAGTATGGGAATTCCTGTATCCTGCCACGTGCAAATTTATCACTGTCAGGTATGCAAATTTTACTTCATTCCATGGCCTTGCCTGAAATTACGCAACAAGGTGCCAAGAATGACAAAGTGACAGTTGGGCTTCTTTTTCTCTAACCTTGTGTGGGAACATCTTTCACCAAATCTAACTCCAAACTAAAGAAATGTACCGGGCAATAAGTCATAACTGTTCCCATATCATGAAGCAAATTTACGATCCAACAGCCTACTATTAACTGCCAGAGCTGTGCAGGGATAATTTATCGCTGCTGGTTCTCAATTATGTCATCAGCGTTGCCTGAGATAAGGAGGTTGGAAACAAAACTCCGAAACAAGATATCTGAATATGCTAACGATTTTAATTTATGAGAACACACACACATCGCATAAAGAACACGGGCAGGTCAGCAGACTCGTACGTCTAAAAACAAAGGTACAAAAAGCAGAACACATAAATAGCGAGATTAAAATGCAGACACAAAATCTTAATGGCTAATAATTCATAAAACATGGCGAAATTATGTGCAAAATAAATTCGGGCCTTGTCACTGACCACTTGCGAACTTTCCACGTCCTTATCTGTAGTTATAAAGAAAGGTTTAAAAATGCACATGAAAGCACAATTTTACTTGTCAGGGGACTCAAGACAGCTACTCCGCGGGATACATCTGAAAACACGCGCGATATATTTGAAACAAAGTGCAGAGGAGAAAAGACGAGAATATCTCAGGAAAACCCGAGACCAACGAACAGAGACATTTCGCTGCTGTTACGATGAAGAGGTTTCGGCGGTTCAAGTATAGGCAACCGTAGATACTATAGCGAAGAAAGAATTCAGTCACCACTTCGCTCAAAATGGACTTTCCGTCTACAGGCGCGTTCGCAAAATTCCGAATAGCGACTGTTAGCTTTGTCATGTCTGTCTGTCCGTCCGTATGGAACTCGGTTTCCAATGGACGGATTTTCATGAAATTTGATATAGGAATATTTTTCGAAAAACCGTCGAGAAAATTCAAGTTTCATTAATATACGACAAGAATAACATGCACTTTACATGAAGGCCTATGTACATTTATGGTAATATCTCGCCGAATTCTTCTTAGAATGATAAATATTTTGGGCAAAAGTTGTGGAGAGAGTCAAAACACACATTTTTAAGAACAATACTTTTTTTTTTGAAAATCGTGCCGCTTAGGAGATAATGTGGAAAAATATGGTAGAGCCAGACAGGCCACAGATAATATAACGCTGCGTATAAAAGATGCACACACTCAGAATATGTAATACTTATCGCTTTTCCACGGCAACAGTGGTTACGCGAACGCGCCTCAATGTTACGTTATACGTACATTGCGTGTCTTCTTTCGGATCATTACGATGCTATCTCGAGCTACATACACAGCAGCGATGGGAGGATAATGCTGAATTATGAGATAATTAGAAACAAACCAACAATTATGCACAATAACCCACAAAGCTATATATTTACATTGACTTTATCCCTACATGTTTCAATGGACATGCCATCATCTTCAGGGGATACAAAGTGTTACAGGTGCCAAAAACATCGAGAAGTGCCAGTATTTGCCTATATACATCAAACCTGATTTATAGTAAAATCTAAAATCTAAAATCAGAATATAAGCCGCTTGTTTCTTATGTTTTACCATAAATCAGGTTTGATGTATATAGGAAAATACTGGCACTTCTTGATGTTTTTGGCACCTGTAACACTTTATATCCCCTAAAGATGATGGCATGTCCATTGAAACATGCAGGGATAAAGTCAATGTAAATATAACTTTGTGGATTATTGCGCACAATTGTTGGTTTGTTCTAATTAACTTGTAATATGCACGGTGTACAACATATAAAATGCTGAATTATGATTTCGAAAAGATTTGAAAGCAAGCGGTCATGTGGTCACGGGGTAGCAGAGGCAACATCCCGGCATTTGGCTGCTGGGACTGAACAGAAACAAAGCCACCCAGCAGGATTCTCCGTGTCCAGGTCGAGATTCGAATCGGACACCTCCCAAATACAAAGCCAGAGCGTTACCTCTACACCAACCCGCTACATAAGCACTGCACTCATTCGTTCGGTGCTGATTATAAGGCAGGCCGGCAGCACGCCGCCTTTCTTACACCTGCATTTATGCCCACTTTCCTTTCTTCCAGTTTTTTGCTGTCTCGGTCGGTATCAGTTCATGGCAAACTGACTGTACAAGTATATTCCGAAGAAATTAAGTACGGATCAGTGCTTTCCGCCGTATGTTTCTAACGAACTAAATACGTGAGTGTATTCCACAATCGAGATAAAACTTCTAGCGGCGGCTTTCTTTGATAAAATCCGGCCAAAATAAGCACAAAACAAAACATACAGTACTACCTCTCGGCAACTACTGATTCAAACTTGTAACAGAAATTCAATTTTTGTTATTCCGTGCAATATGCTTCGACTTATGTTTAAGTCACCTTCAGGTACGTTCTCAGTTTCATTACTGTGTACAATGCTGCACCTGAGATATTTCTCGTTTTTATAAAATTCACAGCGTGCCTTAAGATGACTTATAAAAGGCGAAACATGTAGGAACAGAAAACATGTTCACACATTATAGGTGTGGATAAAGCGGTGCGCAGACAGAATACCTTAAATCTTCTTCGTAGTAGGTCTACGTATACTGCACAGAGACGCTTCACGCGAAACTTACCCAGAATTTTACTCAAAATATTGCTTTGAATTATGATGCTGTTACAAATTTAAAACCACCATAATGCGAAATTTCATGCCATTTCAGCTTATTTTAGCAGTCACATTCCTCCACAGTTTAACATCGTTGGCAAACAACTTTTGTCATTAGAAAACACGGCCAAAGAGTGCGACTGCTTAGACCCTTCACCAGTGCTAATAAAAACCCAGCTGTGTGCTTAGAAGTGAAGTGCGTACTTCAGGCCTCATGTTTATGTTTTCAAGAAGGGCAATGAAGTATTTATATTACTTTGGAGTCACAAACCGTTCGATTTACTGATAACGTGACGACATAAACATATTGGCTACATTCATTCACTCATGCAGTCCGTCTTACGAAGGCCCATAGCCTCTTCCAAAGGGAGTTTTCCATACAGTGAGATCTAGCGCTTCCTCTTTCAATTTCCAGTATCTTCTCTTTTCCTTAAGGTAATCGAGTAGTTTATTACGTCTTCTTCCTCGTCTTCCCGTCACCTGTATTCTTCCGTCTATCTTCCCTTCAATAACGTGTTTTAGAAGGCAATTCCTGCGCAAGATGTGGTCAATCCAGTTAGCCTTCCTTCTTTGTTGTATGTAGGATATTCCTCTCCCCCTTCACTCTATGTAATACTTCATTTCTCACACGATCGATCCAACTGATCTTCTCCAACCTTCTCCAGCACCACATTTCAAAGCTTTCCAGGTATTTCCGATCTACTTTACGATGTGCCCAAGTTTCAGCACCCAACAAAGCTAAGCTTCAAATGTATCACTTTACTAGTTTATTCCTTAAATTTAAATCCATTTTGCTGGTGAAGAGTCTTCTTATTGTTGAATGCTGCTTTTGCCACGACAATCCTGGATTTAATTTCACGTGTACATCTTGCACCATATGTTACCATGCTAGCCAAACATTCTCCGGCTGTTTTTGATCTATTACAGTCTGCATTCGGGACGGCTGAAAGCAATGAATAGACTAACAATGGAAGGAACACACGAAAAAACGTTAGAAACGAGGAAACATCTTACGTGAAAAATCCTGCACGTGCCGACGATACTTATCATATATATAAACATACAATGATTATTTTGATGGTGAATATGCATTACAAGGCTATTTGAAGATAAATATTAGTTTATTTTGGTCTTACGTGAAATCCATTACTGATCGACAAACGATAGCATTCAAATATTTGAGCTACATCTTAGCAGTGACATCCCACACAGAACTTTCATCAGCAAAGGGCTAACGAAGTGAAAGACGCAACAGATGGACAAATACACAGTGTGCCATACATGGAATTTTCGGCTTTAGGTATGGAGAACTAAAAACTAGCAGAACATACTCATTTCATACTTCGATACCTCTCCACCTTGTATGATGTGCGCTATATTCAACCAACTCATACGTGCTTCTAATTTAAAACGTACAGCGCCACATTATGAATCCTAATGAACGACAGAATGACTGTATACTCGTGTATGTACTGTACGAATAAACGAATGTCCCACACATTTCACACACACACACACACACACACACACACACACACACACACACACACACACACAAAGTCTACATGTTTGTACGTGTAATTCCAGAAATGATTTCTGCCACAGGAGATGAACACGAGACGGATAAGATCATATGTAAAAGTGCGTGTACGTTTGCGTGCGTGTACACCCACTCAACAACTACTTCCTTCAAAAGAACTTGTTCTTCGCCATTTTCCACCCCTCGTGGCTACACTTTCATAGAAGACAGACACAAATCAATCACTCTACTTCCTCCATCTTCTCCAGCTTGTGCCTAATAGTCAGCAATAGCCTAAAAACCACTACCAATACTACGTAAAAGCACGAAATTATATAAACTCGGAGTTGCACAAATTTTCCAAAAATCAAGAAGCCACCATAAAATTCCAGGCACAGAACGGCGACATGAACGGAGATCCGTACCGAGGACCCACAAATTATTAGGCGCCACCGGGGGCGCCGGGGTTTGTGCACCCCTGAATTATTCCAGTTCTTTTGTACAAACTGCATATAATAACATGCTTGACAGACCGAGATCAGGCTGGCAAGTCCTGGTGTGTAACCCTTTCAGAACCAAAACTGTTCCACATTACGTAATGATTCGGTTCGTATCTCGCAAGCGTGTTCCCATTACACAGCACGATCAGCTGACGATGATATATGGAAACAGTCGTTGTTTATGAGGAAATACCCTGCTTTTGGTGTTACACCTGGCAATATACACACTAAGCAACTTGGCAATGAGAGATCACACTCAAAAATGCCGGCCAATTGTATCTACTGTACTTGATACCGAACTTAAATTGTCTCTGTTTTCTTCAGAAAATATTCCTCAAAAACTGGTACTTGGTAATGCCTAAAAATCTCCTATTTGGAACATTTTTTCAATAACGTGGAAATTCAAAGCAACGCAAGAAAGCTATAATCTCTGTGCGGCCCACACGCGCACGTGCATGTGTGCATTACAACAGCAGATCTACAGTCCACACGTGTCTCTAATGAATGAAGCACAAAACACAGAAACGAAAGCATTTGCAAAACACGCCACACACCTACAGCGTTGATTTTGCAACCGGTGACAAACTTGGCACTGATAACATCCGCGCTTCTGTCTGCCGTGACTATGCAGAATACTGTCCTCTGAAAAGTGACGCCGTGAAGTCTGGTATAAATAACGACATTTTGAAGGAACCTACTGCATTCATCTTGGGAGTACATCCTGAAGATAGTAAGTTCCTTCGAAACGTCGATAAAGTCCTACCCGACTAAACGGCGTCACATACCAGAAGATATAATTCTTCTCGTCCGTGTCATTCCGCGAGTGACACCACAGTCGGCCTACATGGATACAGACATTCTTAGTTTTTTGTTCTTGGTTTGTAAAACATGGCCGCAGTCTACACTAATAAAACTACCGCGTCACCAGTTGACGCCAACTTCTACAACAACGATTTAATTCTACGTCATTTTACGTTCTAAAAATTATTGTCACGTTATCTGATAACGCTAGAATTCAATAAGCTGTGCTGGTTACGAAACAATGTAAAAAATGGGGCGAATCATATAAAACAATTCGGCCAGGACAATGCTGACACCGTGAGATTAGAATCTGGTACCTCCCGAACACAACAGGTTAACACAGCGTTACCGCTATGTTAACCTGTTACATGCTTTGCATTCCACAGTTTTCCCTCGTCTTCCCCACGAATTACGCAAGCAGACTGCGCACTTGCACTGTACACGCACCAAACCCGGCATCTGTTACGCGTACCGAAGAGTGACTTGTGTTGCTGTGGAAACTTCTAATCCGTTTATGATGATCGTTTAGTCTTAGCTCTTGAAACAGTTTATAGCTTGTGAGGCTTGACAGCAGCTGTCGTTGCTGGCGTAGACGTCCGATACACAAACAGAACGGGGCGGAAATAGGATCCAAATAGGACTCTTCTCTTCTTTGTAGGGGTCGGAAGCGGGATGTTTTTACAAGCCTCTAATGGCAATGATAACGAAGACTGGCTACAGCGGGGACTTGCACAAAAATGGTTGGAATGGGATTAAACAATACGCTGGTGTAAACAGCTCAATTTAACACAGGTCTCATAATGTTTACACCAAGTCTACCTCATCTTTAACCTACATGACACGTGGTCTGATCAGAATTAGGTGTACTGCCGTCCTACAGAACGTCTTGTGACAATATGTAGACAAGCTATGTAGGCGTATAACGTCATAGTGAGGCGCGTTCGCTTAACCATTGTCGTCGTGGAAAAGCAATAAGTATTACATATTCCGAGTACCTGTATTCTCACCTTAGTTATCCAGCATGTAACGCGTCTGCGCCGTATTATACTGCCATCTGTGGCCTGTATGGCTGTACCATATTTTTCCACATTATCTCATAAAGAAAAAAATGTATTGAACTTAAAATGTGTGTTTTGATTTTCGCTACAACTTTTGTCTGAAATATTTTTCATTCTAGGAAGAATTAAACGCGATATTATCATAACTGTACATAGGTCTTTGTTTAAAGTACAGTTCAGTTCTGGTAACTAGACACTTGGAACGTATAGTTTCTTAATTCATCTTTTTATACAGCCTGATGATGGCTACATAAGCCGAAACCTGGTCGCTCAGTAATTTTTAATAAAGCAAAGAAAAGTGTTGGACGTGACCGATTTCCTCTCTGAGCAAATGAAATATATACTCGTATACATACGCCAACTGGGATATGCAACATCAAACAAATAACAACGATTCGTACATTGCCACATTTCTGTATTATACCTGTACTAGTTTTGATGTTTCCTTCACAATTTTAATGGCTCCGAGATCAGAGAAATGTGGAGGAACTTCACATTTCCTTGAAATCATCCGTTAAGATGGATGCAAAATTTGCCGTATGAATAATCCGAATAGACAAACAGTTACATAAATTGTGTGAGACAAGACACCACAAACACGTTTCTTTGAAATGGCAGTGTGTCAAGCCCTTTTCGAAATGCAGGGAGCTAGCATGCTAGTTATAAAATAGAAGAATTAATGGACAAGTGTACAGATTAACAAATTAATTATCAATTACATGACTTGCGTTGAAAGGGCGTGATCTCACGGACCACATGCTCTTCACATTGGCGTTCTCAGCATTTCTGAACACGGCACTCAACTGTCATCAATATAAACTGATATCCTGACCCACCAAGCGTGACACATAAAGCCAGAAACATGCAAAAAGTACAACATTCCTTCAAAACCTTAAAAGGACATGCTGCGAGTTCTACGAACAGAAAAAACTTTTACGTCAATACGCCATGTCCATCTAAATTTTATTATTTTATATTTGTGTATTTACTTCTTCGCGGCTGACATAATAGCCCTGAAACTATTGCACCTTAACTGTGTGTCAACAACGAAGCTTACTCGCTGTTATTTGTTCTGTGACATCATGCAAGATTCCGTATTGACATAAGTCAAAGTGAGCTGCACTTTCAAATTACACAAGTTGGTGAACTGAGGCCAGCCAGGTGTGTTAAGATTTTGCCAGATGTTACTACGTCGCGTTTATGGCATAGACCTACTTATTTGAAGACTACTGTCTGTGGACTGACCGAATATGAATCTCTACAATGCAATAAACACAGGGAAACGTTTCAGGAAATTCAGAATATGCGTGAGTTCATGCTTCCGCCGCGATGGAGATAAGGCCTGCGCTGTTCTGGGATATTACGCAGCGTAGAGCGGCAATTCTGTACCGACGTTTCGGGACAATCCATGGGTCCCATCATCAAGGGTCAATAATTCCGGACTTCTTCAGGATCAAGAAATCCGCTACAAATAAAACTGTACTCACCAGATGTTCGCCCGACAGCACTTCGAGGAGGGAGATGAGGTTGTGTCCATCCCGTAGGTCTTCGAATAGGTCGCCCACATGCCGGCTCGCCTGAAACAAGAAAACAGTCATAGTAATCTATGTCACAGGACAGTTACCAGCACTGACATCGTGACCTGTAAGTAAATGCTACACTTTGTTTATAATATGAATGCCAACTGACACAAAATTATTTAAAAATATCAGACGTTTATACCGATTTCGAATCGTTTTTATCAATCTCGGGCTTCTCAAATTTCTCAAATATTCAGCTACATTCTATACTGAATACCGCACTGTCATCTTAAACTGAAGAGAAAAGATCGAGGGGATGAGAACATATAAAAAATAACTATCCTAAAGTGACCTCAAAGTCATCCAAAACTTTCAATGATTCGAAATTTAGGCCATATAACCTGCAAGTCGGAAATTGCGTTTCGTTGTCTTTTACCAAATGTTAGTCACATCGAGAAATCTGTGAAATAAAAATCACAGAACTTACAGACAAATCTTATATTTTACGTTAGCCTACGTACCACCCGTCTCTAGGACGAGCGACTGGAGAAAACTCATAAATTTAACTCTGTAAACTAGGGGTCATATTGGGCCAACACGGATCAACATCAAAACAGCTCGACACTTCCACTCAAAATTCTTGGATTTTTTCGAAGATAAAATGTGTGGGCGAAAGGCGGAAGGTCGATCACACGGTCCTTCTCATGTGCGTTCTTTAAAGAGCGTACAAAATAGACAGAGAACAGTAGGCGAAACATGCAATAACAAGCATTATAAGCAGGCAAACACAGAAAACACATAGGCCACAACAGTAAGAGCATGACGCTTTGTGCGTTGTGTATACGGTATAACAAATAAGGCATGCAGGTTCACAACGCAACAGCCACATGTTTACTAACCACAACGTCTACAGCACATATATTATTAAAGCGTCAAACACAGGCTTCAAAGCATGTATCCAAACGTGTTTGTACGTTATTCTTGATCTACGTTATAAACAATGCAGCATCACTTTACGCGTTTCCTGTAGTTAAAACACATTAATCTGCACACCACGCGCATCTAAGACAAGGGCAATACGAAGATCTCAAGAACGCGCCTGACGCTGAATGACATCCACACCCCACGCTGTGCTCTGTATCACTGATTTCAGACTTGTCATTACTGAAGGTTTCTGACTAAACGAAAATTACACAGATATTCATCTTAACTCCATCATTCGGTAAAAAAGTCCCATAAAATATATCAAACTGTTATCTTGATGCCCCTCACTTCAAAGTTCTAATTTCGAAACGCATCTTCATAAATGAAAAATATGTGAAATAGGCCAATTCACTGAAACTCCCTCACTTAGTTCTATCTTTCATAAACGAACTTACTTTTCTACGTTCATATCACAGATTCCAAACTTTTACAGCGTGTGGCCTGTACAAGAACAACAAATTATGACAATCTATATTGAAATTAAATTTAATGGTCCATCCCACCAACGGAATTAAAAATGTATGCTGGGGCCATTAATTTCAACATATCCATTACGGAAGGTCTCCGAGTAAAGCCAAATTATGCAAACAAATACATATTAATTCCCTTACAAATTCATATTAATTCCCTTATGTCCCACGAAAGTTCGATTTTAGATACAGCACGCCTCCGAGTACACCAGAACGGCCAGAGGAAGTCCAGACTATGCTCCACTTCCCATCTTGCAATTCCATACTTCATGTCAAGACAAATTAAGCCAGCGCGTTCAAACTGACGTTGAACGCGTCATTACCGTTGACAGCTTCATTAAGTTTCATTAACACATGAACTTGAGAAAGAAACTGCTTCAGTGTAACAGCGATTAACAGGGATTCTTGCGCCGGATTTTACAGTGATTGCTCGTACATGTGTCACACTCTTGCTTAAATAGTTTCGTATAACCGACACGGTAATGACATGAAGGGTTTAAGGTACTGGTTAACAATCCGCTGCGTTTCATGCTTCTAAGCGAGGTCCTGACATCGACACACACATTACATGGAGCAAGGCAAGACAGACACTTACTGTTGGGGAACAGCATGGCACACTGCCGTTGGTACTACCCGCACACACGTGGAGGCAAGTGTATGTCTGCAACAACAAAGTCACACACACACACTGAAACATCTGACAAAACGAGACGCTGGCTAGACCAATAAATAATAGGGGCAGAAACGCGGCTAAATATTTTATACATGCATTCTTAGCTAGAATGGTGGATGGGTCCGTCAGCCCGTCTAGACGTGACGGTTCAGAGAAAGAAAATTGTCCTTGTCCGATCGTTCGGCCTACAGTTCAGTCACTTTACTCAAAGATACCAGTTCGCGCCACGTGTTGCGGTTTAAGAAAAGAGGCTCTAACCACCACCACCACCACCACCACCACCACCACTACCACCACCACCACCGCCGTCGCCGCCGCCACCACCACCACCACCACCACCGCCGCCGCCGCCGCCGCCGCCGCCGCCACCACCACCACCACCACCACCATCACCACCACCAGCACCACCACCACCACCCAGAAATCTGGCACCCTACTCACAATCAGTAAATAAACGCATACCAGACGAGGTTCTCGCAGCGGTGTACGCCGTGTCCACTGGTAAACAGCTACCGACGTTTCAGAGGATCGTAGTTACTCCACCTCCAGGGTCAAACCAGGCTTCATCCGCAGAATCAAGCAGTGCTTAACTCTGAGAAAGATGGCACTACCATCCTTCCAAACGTCGGTAACGATTTACCCGTCGATACGGTGTAGCATCCCATATGTTATACATCTTGAAATAACAGGATGCTTGAATTCTCTTGTGGTTTGTGTGTTGCGATTCTGTCAGTACTTCACATTAGGTAGGGGCGATGGCAGCATGAATGATAAGTGATAAACTGGAAGAAAGCTGGCATCCTGGCCTCGGCGTACCACTATCCTGGACTAGTCTGCACGGCTGGGGATCACCACAAACAATCCGCCAGCATACTCGGTGTCGCGGCCGAGATCTGAACTGAGTATCTCTTGACAAAGTTCGTAAGGAATGCCACCGCGACACCGACCTGTTCGGCTGCCTTAAGTTACAACAGATATCCTACAGTGGTAAATTATACCAGTTTAAGTTGTACTACGAAGGGCGACTATGAATTATATTTACACTTCTACCAATTAATTTTTGAAAAGCAGACTCTGTATAATAATGAACTCTGCAGAGCATAAAGAAGAATAAGTTTCAATTTTTGCCGCCACTTACCGGATTTCAATGTGAGCCCAAAAATAACCATCTCATTCTGAACAATGGACAACATATGCATGTAAACTGACTCAAAAGCACATCACAGGCGAACTTTTAAGACAATGGGGTCAGAGAGCAGTATCTTGTCTCATTAACCTCTAAGATCTTAACGAAGTTAGATTCTGTGCGCCGACAAACAGAACTCGGTCTTCTTACAGTAAACCGTAAAGGTGTGGAGACGATTTATGATCACTCTGTATTACATGACGTTATATACGCGCATACTATTGAATTCCGTATCTGTCTCGGTTCTTAGGTGTTCAGATATTTTCTCGTCAAGCCATCAATTCCTGTCCAATAAGCCTATAATCTAAACCCATGGTATAATCCGTAAGGATTAAGTTTCTGCGGTGCTATCAGAATCGGTCTTAAGCGGTCACGATTAGCGAACACAGTACCTAGATAACTCATTATCTTCAGCAATATCCCGTCACGTCTACAAGCTGCACACACATCTCATCTCATGCGTTACTAAATTACTTAAGATCCATATATTCAAGCGGCCACAAGGCAATCCCGAACACAGCGCACTGGACATAGTCAAAGAAAGAAACAAATATTTATGGCCCTGGGGTCGACTCAGCCTCTAACAGAAATGAGTACCAGGAATATTTCCTGGGGGGTAAACGCGGCCGGTGCGTAGGGCTGACAACCTTACCACCTTCATGTGCCGATTGTCTAGAAATCTGGGAGCCTCGACCTCCTGGAACCCTCAGGGCCTGTCCAGGCCTGTAATGGGACTGCTTTACCTTTTTTTTTTTATAAGATCACTTATCAAATCAGGTAGCACTATGTAACAGGGCAAGGATGGCACACGACTCACTGTACAGTTCAGTGTGACGCATCGTTCAAAATAACTAAAGCTGGTGCTGTGTCAGCTGTATGGCTGCATTACAGGATTTCACGATACCCTTCTTACAGAACCGCAGAAACCAGCCGTTACGTACAGTGACTCCCTCGGCGTACAAGCAGTCGGTTTGGGAGTTTTCACTTACAGGCATAAATTAATGGCTGTTTTCCCATTTGCGAGCCCATTTTCGCTTATACGAGTTCCTCCGTTGTTCCCAACCCCTCTTTCCGGCTATTGTCAGTTTTCGAATCTTCTCAAATGCGTATAATGCCAAGGAATCCCTAATCGGCCTGCGCAGAAGCAGCAGCATCGCGGGATCTCTGTTTTCGTAGCTTTGTCGTGAAATTCGTTCGGTATTCTCCGTGTTAAATCATTCTACGTCGATGCACCGATTAAATCATACGGACTTTGCATGTACTATCATATTTATAATAACAATGTTACTTAATTTGTATGCATTTTCTATACAACTTTAATAAACTCTCCGCTTTATGGACAGGTTAATTATTTTGGCCTAGAATGTTACTTAAATATAGTGACCGACAGTGTTACTTGTTTATACAAAAGTAAAGCTCTGCGTTGCATTAAGGTGAACTGTGTACGTTTCAGGAGGAATTTTTGACCTATAAAACCAAACCAAATCAAACATGATTTCTGACCTACAAAACCAATACAAATTAAACATGGTAAGTTTTGCGGCTGCTCGCCTTATTAGCAATTTTTAAGTTCGCGAAACGAGGGATTGCTGTAATTTAAGATGCATATAGGCACCAAGCTTTAGCAGTCACTTTACAACTTCATGTTATTGGTTATAAATAAAGCAAAAAGTATAACGCATTCAAAAAATGTAATGACAGGTTCTTAAAGGAGCTGTCACCTGTCAAACTCTGTCTATACAGTTCCGTATAAGGCGAGACGACAATTATAAACGGTTACACGTAAGGACCTGAAATGAGGCGCCCGTAGCCTGTTACCAGATACTTATGGAAACCACAACAGCAGGTAGTTTGACCCCAATTCGAATTTCGGATCGTCCGAATTCATTTCTAGGGCTTCACTGCTCACTAACCGGCTCGGTACATGACTGGAACCACACACACACACACACACACACACACACACACACACACACACACACACATCTGTGTCACAGAATCACAGACTACTAAATCTATTAAATATACAGACTGGTGTTGGTGGCGAGGGCGGTGGTGCTGATAATAATAATAATAATAATAATAATAATAATAATAATAATAATAATAATAATAGCCGCTATATTTGGCACTGCACACACACTTCGGAAAGTCCTAACAGGTACAAAAAAAATTTAACATGGGAAATAGCATTACATGTACCATGAAATGTAACTACAGAATAGCTGCAACACTATATACCCTAGAAACGTGGTTTGTTTCAGGTATATAATTGTAAATACCCTGCATAAAGGCCATAACAAAAAAGAACTAACAAAGATATAGCAACTGAACGCACTCTACGTAGTACCATTACTAGTATTTACAACGGGGATTGCACCAAACAAATTGCACGACAGTTTGCAACTGCTCGGTGTGCGTCTGATGAGTGACTCGTACTCTGCAAACCGGCCAAACCGCTGTCACTTAATAATAATAACAGCAATACTCATAATAATAATTATAATAGTAATAATAATAGTCGAAAATAATACATAATTCCACTACAGCCCCTGACAACAGTGGTGAAGCAAATTACGTGCACGTACTGCAAAAAATAGACACCAAATAAAACAACAAAATATAATAATAATAATAATAATAATAATAATAATAATAATAATAATAATAATAGCCGCTATATTTGGCACTGCACACACACTTCGGAAAGTCCTAACAGGTACAAAAAAAATTTAACATGGGAAATAGCATTACATGTACCATGAAATGTAACTACAGAATAGCTGCAACACTATATACCCTAGAAACGTGGTTTGTTTCAGGTATATAATTGTAAATACCCTGCATAAAGGCCATAACAAAAAAGAACTAACAAAGATATAGCAACTGAACGCACTCTACGTAGTACCATTACTAGTATTTACAACGGGGATTGCACCAAACAAATTGCACGACAGTTTGCAACTGCTCGGTGTGCGTCTGATGAGTGACTCGTACTCTGCAAACCGGCCAAACCGCTGTCACTTAATAATAATAACAGCAATACTCATAATAATAATTATAATAGTAATAATAATAGTCGAAAATAATACATAATTCCACTACAGCCCCTGACAACAGTGGTGAAGCAAATTACGTGCACGTACTGCAAAAAATAGACACCAAATAAAACAACAAAATATAATAATAATAATAATAATAATAATAATAATGACAACATCCCAGGTAGACACTGGTGAGCTCACATGCGTTCCCTTTCCTTTACGGATGGGAATTACATTAAAAAGCGAAACTAGTACCATTTCACGTTTTATTCAAAAACAAATAAATGAGTTCAGCATTACTCAGCCTACAAATTAAATATAAGAAGAACGTAGTATTACCTTACTGACCTTGATATAGTTCCAATGCTGCATGGAAAGAGAGGGAGACAAGTATGTATGAGGTATGTTATTAAACGACACTGCGTTTGACAAATTAGATAAAAAATACACACATAACAAACAATACTCCACGTTCAGCTTCCCCTTTTACCACCTGAAAACTGAAGCCTACACAAGCCAAAATTAAATTTCGGCTTGAAACTTTGGTATTCAGCTATGTTTTGTGTAAGTATGAAAAACTGTTTTCATTTATTGATGTCAGTTTGTAATGTAAAACAATGGCTACCATTCAATCTCGGGCCAAAATGTAAATAGTCAATAAAGCACACGTTCTGTAACGTTAGTAGCCAATAAAACGTACGCTGAATTCGAGCTGCTTTCGATAAATTTCTGCCGAGAAGAGATGTGAGCCACAAGTTTTGGCATAGCCCTTTCAGATTGGTTTCAATTCATCGCTCGCCTCGTTTTACAGCTGATTGCTAACCCACTTCGAATGGAGGCTCAAAACACTGTAAGCAGGGCACTACTCCTATCTGGTTTACATATTTTTATCTGAATTCAACCCGACCTACTTCAATGAAGAGAAGATATAAATGTTCACAAAGCTGCAGGCTTTTACCTCACAAAGAATAAACTGCATGTAGATTACAAAGCTGCAGGCTTTTACCTCACAAAGAATAAACTGCATGTAGATTACAAAGCTGCAGGCATGCTACAAGTCCAGATACCACAGCTGCAGTTGCTTATGAAATTATTCCTTTGGAGGCTGATGCACATCTATTACATATATATATATATATATATATATATATATACATACTACTAATTTCCTACCTCACAAAGAATACATTACGTGTCCATTACAAAGACCAAAAAGTAAATGCTGTTTAGAGAAGTAATCACTGCTCTATGTGCAAACAACACGAAACACAAAAATGCATTGTGTGGAAAAAGTGCAGTTTTGTACTGTTACATGCTGTGGTACACATTGTCACCACTGGGATTTAAACAGTTAAATAGACTTTAAATTGCAAGAATAACATATGAACTTCTGTGTTTGTTTGAACCCATAACCGTCAAGCTGAGTTGTCCAAATATTTGTAAAGAATTACTGCTAAATCAGGCACGCCTACTGGCACATACCCTGCTAAAAGCGTTTTTTTTAAAAAGCGCAATAAAAAGCCGCAAGTAAAAAAGTACGTAACACCTCGAGCAAAACAGTTCAGTCACACTGTGTTCCAACCTTTGACATTAACAGCTACACCTCCATTCACTCCCTATTAGCTTACACTTGAACGATATCCCACCGTTTCACCTACGGACCACCAGAACTCTGAATGAAATATGCGACGTCGGCGTAGGAGAAACTGTCTAAACGTTCGGCGTAGGCGATTAGATTAGTTTTAAAACGGGCTAGGTTTGGTATAATGACGGCCAAACATCCACATATGGGCGGTTCTTCTATGCCTCCAGCTGTAAGGTACACGTGTAAGGTGTGAGACATTCATTACAAGCACTACACAGTTCCAGTTTAGCACACCTGTACTGAAGTAATGCTTACTAATCACACGATTTGGAACTCTGTGCCACATCTTACACCAATTTCCATTCCTTAATGTGGAACACTTCTATGGTTTAATTTGAATTCAACACACTCTTCTTCTTAGTACGTCCATCAAAAATACTAAGCAGGCCTTTAGTTAGCTAAGCCTTTTATTAATACCTTGTTTATTTAGGTGTGCATCAATCACATTACGTACACACATGAAATTCTACAGACTGCAACTTAAAAAAAAAGATATTCTATTAGTCACAATCCAAATCACAACCACAATAAAAACATCACTACTCATACATTCACACTTATCTTATATTTCTCAAATTGTTTCTCAAGAATTAAAGAGCGATCTACACCAGCGGTCCACAAATTTTTAAAAAATCTAGGTGCCACTTCAAAATTCTAAGCGCCAGACACAGGACATAATGAAAGTTCCCTACTGAGAACCCACAAACATTATGCGCCACCGTACAAAACTGAATCGCCCGGGGCGACCTGGCGCCCTGGATTTGTGCACCCCTGATTTAGTCCCGTATCACCAACACATTTAATTAAAACGTCAGGTGCCTATTTATCATTCATTTATATTCTTATGCTGGATACTTCCACGTCTACGTTTCATACCACATTTAATCTCGTTACTTTTGGTCTCTTTTTCTCTTCTCTTTTCTTTTTCTTCTGTTTTATTTCCTCCCCTTCTCTTGTCCCATTATTTCAACCTAGTTTATTTTTCTTTTATTAATTTATTTACTTTTCACGCACGTTTAATGAATGTAAATAACTGAATGCTGCACTTCAGAATCGCTGACGTTGTGTGTGTGTGTGTGTGTGTGTGTGTGTGTGTGTGTGTGTGTGTGTGGGTTGCCAGCAACTACCAACCAGCACGCCCACTCAAGCCAGTACTCAGCAAACTCCCAATCCTTGCACAATTCAACGCCACAACACAGTGGCAACACGAGCCACACGCAGCTACAACAACGCAAGCTTCACTTCTTCAGCCATATGCCACAACAAAACATTTCTGCAGCAAACATGTTTGACAAAAATTTCTTCCAACTACTATGAAGTAAACACACTATATTTGCTCCTCAGTCCAAACACGAACCCGAGAAATTATAGACACTTAGTGTTTCTACCGTCTGCCTGCATCTGAGCAGTCCGTGTCTCAAGTTTTGATGTACCCGACTCCAACGTTGTATGTACGTCCTACACATTTTACCCATCGCATATTCATCCTAGTAGTATCTGGTGACGACTACACCCTAACAATATCTGGCGACGAGTACACCCTAACAATATCTGGTGACGAGTACACCCTAACAATATCTGGTGACGAGAACACCCTAACAATATCTGGTGAAGAGTACACGCCATGAAGTTCCACCTTATGTAATTTTTTCCATCTCCCTTATAGCAGTCTTTCTTGGGTTTCGCTGACAGAAAAGGTGAGCCAATCTGTCTCTAGCCGGATTACATGGCAGTCGATACCAATGGTTCAGGATCTCAGACATCACCTACAATGGACATAAATATGACAGTTCTAACTCCTATAATCAAAATCTACCCGGGAAGTACCTCCTTCCCAGTTCCCAAAAAGCGTTCTGCAAAAGGTTTCCTCGCCAAAACTCTATACGCACATCTTCTCTTACCCATCCTAGTAACAATCGGAACTCAACAACCTCCAAAAATCAATAAATTCCTGGTTTTATGATCTGAATTGTTCAATTACTTCATTCTTTCTAAACTAAAGCATTTCCCTCGGCCATTCAAACAGTGATTAAAACTACAGAACACTACAGTCGAACTCAGTTACAACGTCATGAAAGGGACTAAATACTTTGTGTCGTTATAAACGAATGTTGTTCTAACCGAGTATAATGTTACGATTGACAGTGAGGCATTAATTGGTACCACAGAATATCTGACGCTATAGAAGAGATGTCCTATAAACTGATATCATTATAACCGGGTTCGACTGTATTTATTACAAAACAGTACTATGTACATGTGCTCACCAGTTAAAGACAATTTTTAAAACCTCGCGTAATTCCATAATAGTCCATGACCACGTCTGGCCTACTTTAGTATGCAAAACTGACTCCACCCCTCTCTTGGCAGGTGAACCAGCCTGTCCCACTATTTGGTCATTTTGTCAATAATACCACACAAGTAACGCAGATACACTACCCTGTACTAGATCTGGATGCCATCACAGGCAACTATACTCTATCGCACGATGACAAGATCGAAAAAGATGTTTTCCAAACGTGTTCTTTGCTACTTTGCATACCGTGACCTTTCCGTTAATCTGTTACACATAAAAACCGACTGCTACAAAGTAATCACATAATGCTCCTCATTCGACAGTCAAAACTATTTGCCCCTGTATTTTGTTAAATAACACCCTGAAAATGTTTTAAAGAGAAGATAACAATCACAATAACATTTAGCCTACGTTCTATATCACGTGCGAGTTTGTACAAGACGGTTGTGTGAAAATCAACTTCGACACTTGATGTAGATGAGTGGTCAGTTTCACGACATGGCCACTTTACCATCGATGAAAGAGCTCCTCCCCCACCCCCACCCCCACGCCCCACCCGGATACACACTGGAGGCTGGGTGAGCTTCAGGGCCGGTCTGGAGGCTTATTACCTCTGTTGGGAACTGAACCACGACTCCTAGGTTGTCCAGTAAGTAGCAGTAAGGTAACAAGGCTTCCAAAAGTACCCATCATTTTTCGCGGCACATTTTATAAGCTGTGAATCAAGATGACAGCGACACGAAATCTACATTTAACTTCCACTTACTAACAATAACTACAGTATCAGCGTGCGATATATATACACGTCTGTATACGAAATTCTCTACAAAGATTAACATTCCTGCAAGTTCTGTATGAATTATGTTCAAGGTTGACAAAACACACGGACAGTGTCAATTTATGAGACGATACCTGAGAAATATGGCGTAGTGACAACCTGTAGCAGAGAAATAGTTTACTACTATATAACTAGACTATTACTTTATAGTTGCATTGCTAGCGTCACCACATACGCAGCATCAAACATAAGAAGAAGAGTAGGACACTGATTCTACAGGTAACTCTGCCTTTTGGAACTCTGGGTCCAACAATCGCTTGGAAGCATCCAGGAAAATTGTGGAAACCACGTCTATGATAACAGATTTGCCGATCGCATACGAAGTAGGTCTATCCCTCAGATACGTAATAGCAGCAGCAGCAGCAGTAATAGTAGTAGTAGTAGTAGTAGTAGTAGTAGTAGCGGCAGCAGCAGCTTCTCTATTTCACGACTTGCGGTGACGCGACTTCAGTTGCGAAAAGCAGAGCTATAAAATTTATTAACCGACCTTTGTTGCGTAATAACACCACATCACGTCGAAAATCCTTGCATTGGACTTAATTGCATGCTTCACCTTGCCTCTTACCGTAATTAACTTCTAGGAATTTAAAAGACGCCAAAGGAATAAACTCGGTAACTTTCGAGACGGAAATTACTGGAAACCGACGGCAAGCCCTTCACTTACAACAGACAGCCACCAACGAGTGCATTGACGATAACCGTTTATCACAGGCCGAATCAGGATCGCACGATAACGGCAATGTAAAACACATTACACCTACAGTCAGTCTATTCTTCACCAATTTCGACTATCCACCTGCTAAAACAGAAGCGCCTACACTGTTACTCAGACGCCCTCTACACTTTTACAGGCGGCAAATTACAGTCCATTCTTTCTTTAACATGGGCTCCGGTCAGAGAATCGCACGCTGCTGCCTTGAGCCGGGCAGACCCATCGCCTGCTCCCTACACGCTTGCGCTGTCTATTAACCTTTTAAGGACGAAGCCTGTCTGTTTTATATAAGAACTCCGTGCGTACCGCGCTGTAAACACTCTCTACTTCGGTTATAAAAACCAGTCTCTTAATGTTTTATAAGGCAAAAGCTGCTGTTTGTTCTGAGATCCGTACAAAACACATAAACGCAATGTGGGCACCACGTAGAATTTTTTAATGTTAAACCGGGTGGTACGTAAAAGTTACCGCTAGGCTTTAAAAGGTTAAATTCCCTATTTCTCAGCGCAATCCATAATGATAACAATGGTAGGACTGGGGGGCAGCTACGTTACTTGGTACTAAAACCTCCAGTTGGTCGTAGTGTGCTCGAAGCAAAGCACTCAATGCCAATTTCCTCACCACAAATCCCACAGATTAAATCGGAGCACTGGTGGCAGAAGCTGGCGAATAACCACCTAAAAGTTCTGGCATGGCCGAACGTTACACGTGTTACAAAGTTTAGAACACAAAGTTCCAACACCACCAACACCAAAGCAACACACTGGACACACCTCAAGCCAATTCCATTCACCTTCCATCCGCACACCATAATACCCTCCGTGTTTTAACATTTAAAACAGTCTGTATTTTGGCTAAACTATACAAGCTATTCACGCCACGTACGATCCTCTCACAACAAATAGCAATTCTTTCCCGAAACACACTACCAACTGATCTTCGTAATGGAAACAGAAATGGAACTGGAAATGGAACTGAATTTTCTTTTGTTATTCAAGCACAATTCGTGCTCTGAAGGGTTAACATGGTCTTCATACCCCTACATGATCTTGCAAGTTGCGGTTCACCGTATGAAATCTCCATCTGCACTGCGTGTCCCGAGCATCCTAACGGCATAAACTGTGGTACCCTAACAACACTAGATGACCTGCGAAAATCACAAAACTGCATCGCCACAACAAGTGATGATTCATGGCGAAATGTCTCGACGCCATGAGTTTACTGCTGCCATTCCTAGATGGAAAGGTCACATAGGACACAGGTCCGGTTAGCATGAGTTAGACTGAAGGTTACCTGGAAGTTAAAAAAGTAAGAACAGGCAAACAAGTACTTACACAAAGTTTTTACCGCTTAATTTAGGACAAGAACTGGCCACGCTCAGCCTCAGTATACATCCTGGCAAGTCAGTGGCAACGCATCTCTATCATCGCTCTACAGTATGGTCATAGAATTCAAGAGCTGTAAGCTGCAGCTCCGGCCGGTAATCACTGACCGCACATTGTCTGCCGGCCACACACTCGACACTGAAGGTCTTCCTTGTACCGCATCCCCCGTATTAATTTCTGTCGATTCTGTGATAAACATGTCTCTGTCAGTCAATCCCCCCCCCCTCCACACGCACACACAGCGTACACGCCATCAATCAGACGTAACATTAGTAACTGAGGGTCGGATGAAGACACTAAACCATCTAACATGGTTACGTTCCCGCAGACTGACAGATGTAAATACGTTAAGTCACAAGCATGTCCTTGATAGAACGGTACTGATCGTTTAACCCAGTAACGATAAAGTAAAGGCAATGACGGTGAATGTGACGCCCGAACTGTGAAGTTACTAGAATGAAACCCGATGATCAAGGCACTGAAATTTCTGTTGATTACCCAAAAAATCCCCCCCCCCTGGCAAACATAACCAAAAATTCATTCATTGTTGGTTAGCGGGTTTTATAATTCTGTTGCTTGTTGCACTGAACCTCATATTAAGCAAATACGGTATTAATGCCGTGACAGCAATTATTGTTACTAACACGACCTTTTGTGGATGTTCCTGTGACAACTCTTTGTGTAGAAGAGAAACGTCTGTATTCGCTAAAACCGGGGGGGGGGGGGGGGGGAGGGGGGGAGAAAAATAGCAAACATACTGTATCAAACCTGAACAAAACGAAACTCCACTCGTTAAATATGTGTTTAAGATTGCCACTGTGGGACTAACTAATTAGTAGGATATTTAATTAATCGTATTTTTGAAAATTTTCAGCCACTTTGCCTACGCGAAATAAATGCCCACACTCACTGAACACAAGCCTGGATAGGCCCCATGGCAGGTCCTGTTCCTCCCGCGAATCTAATCCCGGTCGTCCAACCTGAGGTCAGTCACATTCCTGTCTGAACTGTTCGGTTTTTACATTCGTCTAGACCAGGGGTGGCCAGCTGGACGGCCTTCAGGAGCCACACTTTGGCGAGAGCGATTTCTTTAATCACTAAGTCAAGCGTACGGTAGCAACAGTGCGCACAGCCTCAGGGAACGAAGACAGCACTTGCTGTTGGCAACACGTGGAAAATACTGCTTTTTGGGGAATCCACTAGATGCGCTAGTGGTGTGTTTTAAGACTATTCTCTATGATAAATGTCGGTTAATTTTTAAAGGCAACTTGCGCGAGGCGCACCAGCGACTTGCGCGAGTCACGTTCTGACCACCCCTGCTCCAGACAAGTAGTAGGTTCCGAAGGATGTTTCCTTGACTTGACGAATTGCCAATTGCGGGGATTCAGACTTGTGGATGTCGAAAAAGGATATGCTCCGTCCTACAACTGAACACTGTCGACGGAGAATGAATCGTTGCATATCAGCAGTACACAGCCGTATGCTGTATTTCCCAGCAGGAAAGTCGTGATGGTGAAAGACACATCAGAACGTCACATTTACTATGTACAACACGTAATAAAATATGAGCCTTGCGTGATGAATTAGAAGAACCTGACGAAATTTTCTATTTTTTTTCATCATACCTACGCCTGTTTAACATTTCTCACAACCTGCTTTTTATGAATCAGCGAACAAGGAGACGTTGGCATAACGGCAACATCCATGACGCAATGGGGAAGGACAGGATTTGAATCTCGGTTGGGCTACCAAATAGCCAAACAAGAATGTCGTCTTTTTACGGAATCTTGTGATGACAAATGGTGGGGCAGTGAAACAGAAAACGTGTACCCCCCACTGTATAATGCTACCTTTGTCCCATTCAAAAATAATTTTCAATCTCACTACAGACACTGTGTCATCGTTAAACAGGCAAACTCATCACGTCTCCATGAATTTGTCTGTGGCCAGTACGCCTCTAGCAGCTCTACTTCGTTTCAACCGTTCTGCCTTCATGGCTTTTTGATGCACACGGGCACCTTCACTTCTAACTTTCGAAATACAAACTCTTTGCAATCTATGCCTACAATTATGTAACAAGAAACATGCAAAGGCTATAAAATTATAATACTAATAATAACCAAACAATCTAGCGTGTAGAGCCTTCCAGTCCTCGGTAATGAAATGGCTGGTTCTAATCACGCTCATAGGAAGCATTACGTTAGTCTTGGTTCGCTTATCTACGCTTTCAACAACTTAGACTATACACCGTTGAAGGAAAGGGCCACTGCAGATTGGGGGCAAGATGTGAGAAGCAAGTGGTAGTAATGAACTGCAGGTACTAACCCGATATTTCCTGGGAGGGTCTGAGGAAAACCAGAAAAAAGCAAGACTCATTCAAAATAAGTCTCCGGGTAGACATTTGAAACAGGGACTTCCAAAATACAAAACCACTGACCAAGTATCCTATAGATTTTTCGTCGTTAACCCCAATCCATCCAGGTCAATTTCAAAGAAATACGAAAGCTTCCTTCCCAGTCCCTTGCAACTGATCATTCACCGATCATCCTACCATTCGACTATACATACTCAGAGACACAAAACAGCATCGTGAAATAAAGAGCTAATAAACTAACCAACACAAGGGATGGTCCTCCAGGTTGGGGGTTGAGGGGCTAACAGCTCCTCGCCGAAAAAAAGTAACGTGTTACGAAAAGGAAAATACAGCCTCGGACCTGGGCAGATCGTTTAGAACGACGTAAGCAACGGTACATGAACAGCAAGTAGACAATTAAACACAACTTTTCGCCAGCTGTGCAAAGATCCCTCGGACGTAGTACGTCCGACGGACGACACCCAGTATGCGATGTCTGCGACAATGTCGTAAGGCATGAGAAGTATACAAGGAATGCCTCGCGAAACTTCCAGATATGGCCAGACCGCAGTTACATAACGTGGGTAGCCATCAGTGGGCAGTACTAGTCAGAAATTCTTCGTACGTCCCACGGGCTCTGCAGTGACCTACTAGAGACCAAATAGGCGTATTTAACTTACCGGAAGGCAACCTGATTGTGTAGTAGAATCTACACTACAACTCCTTTACCTTGCCACAAGCGTGCGCGTGCGTGTGCAGAAGTGCCACACATCTCAGTAACTTTCACCACAAATGTGCTCTTCCGACCAACGTCTGGGCGCTCCCTGCGATCCGGCATTACATTTCAAAGCCAACAGAACAGTCGTTGAGCACTACAGCTATGAGGTCATGTTCAAACGCAAATATCGCGAGTGGGGCTCGAGGTGCACACGGCAATAAATATGAACGCTGCCGTCTTCTGGCATGTGACGACGTGCAGTTTGAGAGTTACCAACGTTTTTGAAGGAAATGATACCACAGTCTTCAATGTAAAAATCCTACACCCACGTACTTCGTGCTTCGACGACCTGCTACTCAACATTTCAGTATTATGCTTCAAGCGACGCTACTGTCCCATGAACCCCGATGTTAGCACGGCCACAGTGCTAATATAATACCGAGGACATCAAATTAGAAAGTGTGAAGGTGGGTGTCCCCTAGTTGGCATGATATGCATGCCAAATTTCACGGAAACCCGTTAACTGACCCAAAAGTCGGTGCTTCTGCCTCCATCGCGTTGATGTTGCCGATTGCGGGCAATAAAAAAGTTTTGGATGACCTCCAATGGCATAACTTTCTCGTAACATGTCACCAGACTCCGTCAGACATAATTTCCCCTCTGTATGTTCATTTTATGCACATCGTACAACGAATAACATGGAAAACAGCCTAAAACGGGCAAGAAAGAGGGAGCGTTTGCTGTCCCTCAAAACCTGCAACCCGCTTTCACAAGAAGAGTTCCTGAATTACAAACGCACTTTAAGTCAGTTTATGCAGACCCTACAGCAGAAGCATGCTGCCGTTTTGTTCGGATAAATCTTTTCCTAACCATGATTGATTCCAAACTCGTTAACACAATCACTTTCGTTTCTCTCTTACAAGGCGAAAACTCATTCCTCGGTGTTATGTCGCAAGCCAGTCGCGGTGAAAACGCTGTGTTACATTCTTGCAGTATAGAGGTCTCATTTGCACACCATCACTTTCAAAATGGCATCTCTACAAACGGCACAGGACAGACGAAAGTGCAAGGTAGCGTGGCACTGTTTGACTTATCGTGTTAAGACGGCCTCCGCTGTCTCCACTGGCCAGTACGGAAGGTGGCTCCCC
The DNA here is from genome assembly GCA_013340265.1 of Coptotermes formosanus. Lineage (NCBI taxonomy): Eukaryota > Metazoa > Arthropoda > Insecta > Blattodea > Rhinotermitidae > Coptotermes > Coptotermes formosanus. Next base: position 757,848 of record BLKM01000900.1, read on the forward strand.
TCCCATGATTGTCATGAAAGTGCAATTATGAAACTACTCAACCCGGTGCAGTAGGGTCTATCTTTAGAAGCTGACAGTCGCGCATCTGGTCCCATTACCGTGTTTACATGAGCATGTCGCTACAGTGCGCTGGACCCTAACTCAGCCAAATAAAACCAGCCGATTTCCTCACTTCCTATTTATGTCTCTCAGCATCATGCTACTTGTTCAAGAAGTCACTAACTAACTAACTAACTAACTAACTAACTAACTAACTAACTAACTCTACGTAGTAGAGTTCTTCTTGAAAAGCTAACAGGTCCTCAACTAGTTAAGAAATTGCCCGCATTTTATGGAATCCGAAGGTTCATTACCGCATTCACAAGAGCCCGCCACCTGTCCCTATCCTCAGCCATATCAATCCAGTCCATGCCCCCATACCACTACTTGAAGATCCGTTTCAATATTATCCTCCTACCTACTCCCGGATCTTTCAAGTGGTCTCCTTCCCTCAGGCCTCTCCACCAAAATCCTGTATGCATCTCTCCTCCATACGTGCTACATGCCCCGCCCATTTCATTATTCTCGATTTGATCACCTAGATAATATTTGGTGATGAGTACAGATCGTTAAGTTCCTCTTTATGTACGTCTTCTCCACTCCCCTGTCGCCTCGTCCCTCTTGGGCCCAAACATCTTTCTTAGCACCCTATTCTCGAACACCCTCAGCCTATGTTCCTCCCTCTGTGCGAGAGACTAAGTTTCACACCCACACAAAACAACAGGCAAAATTACAGTTCTGTATATCTTAACCTTTATATTTTTGGATAGCACACTGGAACACAGAAGATCCTGCAGCGAAGTTCAAGAAGTCTGTAAAAATAAAATTCGACATTAGGGATATTTCACAGCTCGGGAACCACTGCTATAGACTACTAACTGTGCTGCACAATGTGACACAAATGGGGCGCCTTAATCGGGGTATGAAAACACGAAGCTAAGACAGCGGTACTCGCGAGAATCAGCAGCATAAAACCAGAGCCATGTGCACACAATGAAACCTGCGGGACACCGGACTCACACTGAGAACTACTGACGATGGCATACAGCAGAAAGGACAAAGGCTCATATCCTTATAAGGTTGCTGTTTACTCTGCAGAACAGATGCTACAGCCATCCATTCCAATACAGCTTGACCCTAGATGCTGCTACCCACGTCAGAGACAGCCCATAACTCAGGCGGCACGCCGAGAATGCCTGGGCCAGTCATCAACGTCTGTACCGCCCCTGCACGCGGAAATCAGTTGGAACTGGCCGACACAGCAACGTAAACTCGGCTTATTTTTACTTTCTGATCTTAGTAAAATTCCGAACTGAGTAACGGGTAAGGCATTGTTGTAAGTGCCACTAACGCTATTCGTCAAGCGCGTGTCACGCTAATCCTGATTCCATCAAATATGCCAGAGAACATTCTTTATTAAAATGTGTACACTTTTTGGACGCTGTGTGTAGGTCTACGTAACTCTTGTTAATATCGTTTCAAGCAGAATGTACAAACACAATATGCGGCCCGTGCGAAATTTTTCTTAGTAGTGTGATTACGGCCAGAACGGCGACAGTCTAGCTACTGCCTACCGCGCCCGTCACTGCACCCCCTGCGTGCAACAGTCGCACGGCTTTATTGCGCAAGCTGAACCGTACCTTAAGAGACAAGAGACAGACAGGCGAGTAAACTGAAGTGTGATACAGACTTCTACAGTCTAAACTGTCCCACTGAACACAATTCGCGTAATTGAACAACGCTTACAGGCCAGAATTATTGCTGGTGATGTTATCACGCGCCAGATTATAAAACTAACTAACTAACTAACTAACTACACGGAGCAGAGGTCTTCTTGAGAAGCTAACAGTTTCTCAGCTAGTCAAGAAATTGCCCGCATTTTATGGAAGCCGGATGCTCATCACCGCATTCACAAGAGCCCGCCACCTGTCCCTATCCAAAGAATCGGTCCAGGTTCGAGGCTTTGTAGGCTATTTCGTAACATCATAATTTTTACGGTGAGGAGTTAGCACCTCGCCCAACCCCCAAGCTGCAGGACCACCCCTTGTCGGCTGTCCGCGACTGCTTATTCAATGTATTTGCAGCTACCCTCCATAACCGGAGGCCGTTCCTCCAACCGCAACCTGAGGACGCGCCATGCCGTGGTGACAGGGACTCACTTAACACGGTGAGATTTTTTTATAGAAATCCTAAAAAAAAAAAAAAAAGACCATCCGGCGGTTAAAATCCGTTTGCACTTCTATTTATATAGAAGTTAATTAACATTTCATTTCACTGCACTGCACTCTTACATGCTTCGCTCCACCAACATGATTTTCAGGGAGACAGTATTATTGAATTCAACTGTTGTTGCCAGGCACTACATGGTATGGCGCATGTCTATCATAAACACCCACACTATAACGTTTATACAGATTGTCCACAACGGACATGCACCATACAGTGTAATGCCGGGCAACAGCACTTTTGCCTCAGCAACAGTGTCTCCCTGGAAATGATCTTGACGGATCAAAACACGTAGAAGTGCAATACAATGAAGCGCTAACTAACTGTGCATAGGCCCACCTTGATGGTGCTTGTCTTGTTAATATCAGGGGTGCACGGCTGAAAAATTGATGTATTCAAAATTACGGCAGATACATTCTTTCCAACGCTTTTTCTGTTATTTTGCATACCACACCAGCTTTCATGTTTACGTACTCTAGCTACAAATCTGCAGCACTCACAGCTATATAGTGTCACAGCTAAACACTACACGCACGACTCCACGTAACGTTTACAGTCAGCGTCTCCTCCTCCCGTCCTTGGAACATATTTAACGAGGCTAATGCCAACGACAAGGTAAATTTCAGGTTCGGTGACAATTCAACTTCACAGGATCCCACGTGCCCAGAACAGATGCATATCGCTTCGTTAACAGTCCAATTACACTCGGACTTAAGTATCAGAACAAGAAACTTAATTACGACACAGTGCCGCCTCAGGCTGCATGAGAACGCCTCTTATGTCCTAATGTGTTATTAATGGTAATCAGCACACAACGGCTGTCCCCTTCCAAGTTGTCCCTGGACTACTCGCAGGTCCGAACTGTTCATAACGTTAATGGCTTCCATTATTCAACTTAGACCATCGTGATCATACTCAGTTACGCCTTTCACGGTTAATTTTATTTCTACAGGCGCGCTTTGGCCATATACGGCATTATCAATGCTCACTTATCACCATGTAGTCTGTCTTCCGACAGGTCCATAGCCTTTTCCAAAGCGAGCTCTCCACAGAGTGCGATCTAGTGCTTCCTTTCTACTTCCAGTATTTGGTTTCTTTTATGTCATCCAGTAGCTGCTTACATCTTCTTCCTCGTCTTTCCGTCCCTTCTATCTTTCGTTCAATAAGATGTTTTAGAAGGCACTTCCTACGCAACATGTAACCAATTCAGTTAGCCCTCCCTCGTTTTACTGCATGCAGGACATATTTATGTACAGCAGTCTACAGATGTTCACTCAGTTGACCGGTCAGAAGACAACTGTACTCGCTGCTAGGTATTCCTCCACAACAGACCCCGAGTTTAGTCCCGCCAGCATAACTGCTCCACACCGGCACCCTTACCATCACATAACAGGCATGACATACACGTACTGCTCACTGTTACACAATACGCATGTGAGACTCATTTATATTACAGATTCAATGTTCGACAGCTATGGAGAAATGAGGGGAAAAAGAGATGGAAAGAACATTAACGAATGGAGTCGAAAATTTTCCGCTCGTCGGCCTTGATATTTCACTCGTCACTGACAAGCAGACGAGTGAACTGTAGAATCCTGCCTAATACAAGCTAATATCACTCATCAGCCTCACCAATCCACGTCGATTCGCTTCTCCAATTTATACAAAAACGCGTCTAAACGACAATCCTAACCGCTTTATATTCTTTCGCATTCAAAAGCTAAAAACTTTAAAAACATACGCGTTACTTCCTAATCATGACTGAACAAAGATCGAGTAACGCACTTCTTATTCACTGCTGTTTTAAAACAACTGCCACAGTGATGATCAAACGAATTTTATTACAGCAGAAACATTTGCCGCCAACATTGACTCAAGACTTTAACAATACACGTAACTCTGCTGGCTTCGTAACACAGGAACCACTGCCGTCAGACAATATCCCTCCAATCTCACGCAATAATTTCGACACGAATGTTACACAATACCCTCACACATGACCCCAGTATATAATACGGTTCACCTTGTACGTAGTTTCTGTGGGACGGCCACATGGCCCATTTAGAAGTGATACAGACCAACCACAACGAATGCAAAGAGTTCTTCACACGCAGACACGAGGCCACCTGAAGAATGTTTACTTTTTGTGTTTACACAAACCAAGCACTTTAACTGTAAACGTAACACTTAAAAAACACTAAAGTACACTAAAGTACACTAAAGTGACTAATATAACACCTTCCCACAGAGGGTATCTACGTGCTTCGTATAATACAATTGACAGCGAACATTTCGGTCAACCCCACTAATTGGGTGGTCTTTAAAATAGAGGTCCACTGTAAGGTAGGAAATGAATCTTTAAATACACGCATAATTCACACAAATTTCATACTTCGAAGGGTCACAACGTACGTAAATCACGGTAGAGGATGTAATGTTCCACTGCAAGATGAAACTAAGTGCGGATACAAAGGTAAATTCTAAAATAGACAAAAATGTCACTGGTTGCGAGGACAGCCACAAGGCCGCGACGTTCGGCAAGTCATGTAGTGTGAGTGTGGCCAATTCCAAAACAACTAATGCTTGATGTTTGTCACCATTCATCTGGAACGGGGGAGGAAATAAAGGGGAACTGCCCGAAAAACGTAGCTCAACAAGTAAACTCTAAAAATCAAGCCGCCAAGAAACAATTTCTGGTCTTAAAAATACGACAGACCGTGTGCCAAGTATGTAATCCAGTTAATCGAAAAAAAAAAGTGCTGTGCCGGTTTGCTGGAGGCCTTGTGGTTACTTCACGCACCACAATTTTTAACATTGAAAAATTCTACATTCTTCCCTCAGAGTATATTTCTGTGATCCGTACGGATCTCAAAACAAACGATTACTTCCCTACACAGTACTAACTGACCGCTTTTTATAAACGAGCGGGAGTGTGTTTACTGCGCAGTACGAGCTCTTTAAATATAATTCAGGTTAAACCCAAGCCTTTCAAGGGTTACCTACGCCATTTATGGTAGCCAGATTTATGATAAATTAGCACCACAGCAGACCATGGTGCCAACCTCTTACCGCGGGACAGTTTCACATGAAGCAATACAACGCCTACTTGTAATGAAGATAAAAGCCTCCCCGTAACATGCCAAACAGGCACAGAGGGACAGCCGTATAGCCTACGTCCACCGAAAAGAGAACAAGTATGTTTAAATAACTGGTCAACATTCGGAAAAGCGAAAAGTCAGTTCTTCTGAGAAATAAAACCATGTCGATTAGTACATAGTTACCGACGTTTCGGAAGACATGATGGCGCCGTATTCAGGGTCTACGCAATTAGCTACCACGAAGATAACTTCTGAAACGTACGGACATTTTTCATGCAACAGCAATTTTGAAATCAGTATTTTGTGCCTCTACCATTTACCCATTTTTAAAATGACGTTACACTTACATTATGAAGGCTGCATCTGACAGAAATTGCACAATTTGTTGACCACCGCGTCACGAAGAACAAGAAAAACAGCACCTAAACAAACAGCAACCGACAGTTCTGTGCAAGGTGTTTGTCACACTACAAACATTATGGGGAAGGGAAACTGAAGTTCCCAGTAATATTTTAAAGGAGACTGACGATCACCGGTCACATGTCTTCGGACGAGAGTAGTAGAAATAAGTAATCTCCACGTCATCTCAATCAAAAAAGCGCATCACTTGGTCACGGGACACAAATTTTGCAACCTTGCCAGAACTGCTAGTTCAGACGGGACATCAATCATGCATGGACAATATAGACGGTTCACGCTATTACATCCACGGTAACAGACTACGCCCTTGTACCCCCAAATTAAAGGGCCATCCAATTTATAAGATTAGCAATTTGCGTGATGACGCGCCTTGCCATCAATCTTTCATCGTTTAACGCCGTGTTATTAGGCTATTTCAAGGACCGCACAATACTGCCCGTGGAGATGTTCTGATTAACATCACTTTTTACTTCCTCACACAACATAAAGGAATCAGAACAGGTAATTAATATTCGCTCAGGTACTTACAAAATGGATCAGAAGGTTCACGGTGTTCGGAAAAACACGTCACTGGTCCCTACCCTGAGCTGAAGAATCCAGCCCACACTCTGCCGGGTTATTCAATGAAAGTTAATTTAATATTGTCTTATCGTTTACAAAATGGTACCGAGCAAGTTAACTCAACGGTGGATGGTTCTCACGTGTGTTCGGAATGCGCCCAGCACGAATTTCAGCCACGTCAACGAATTCGTGTGGTGTTAGTAATTTCCCTCAGTCTCTTCACACAAATGACTGTGTACACCAAGCCCTTGTTTGATGCCCTACTTGTGTTCCTCAAAAACTGGGCGTAAATAAAAAATGATCTTCCCATAAGAAATAATGGAATAGGTAGGGCTTACTGTAATAGAACGCAGCCAGCCAACGGGCATTAAACCAAAAAGGAGAGGGAGTAAATTAAGAAGTCATGTATATTGGTAAGGTGCGTTAAAGCAAAAAAAGAGTAATGCAAGTGGGGCGTAAAGCAAGGGCTGCGAGTAATTCACATACCAGGCCACAACCACATCCTTTCAGATGTGTTCTTCACTTATATCCTCCCAGTGGACGGGTTTAAGTTTACGTTTAGTGAACAATGATGTATTACTGCCGTTCCCCAGCTGGCTATTTGAACTTTGTCACATTTAGGAAGTCCGCATTAGCCTGTTTATATTACGATTCTGTCCTTCGTTCTGGTGACGAGATACATGTAGCCTGCTTACTTTAACCTTTTAAAGCCTAGCGGTAACTTTACATACGACCAGGTTTAACATTAAAAAATTGTACGTGGTGCTTACATTGCGTTTATGTGTTTTGTACGGATCCCAGAACAAAGAGCAAATTTTGCCTTATAAAACATTAAGAGATTGGTTTTTATAACCGAAGTGGAGAGTCTTTACAGCGCGGTACGCACTGAGTCCTTATATAAAACAGATACGCTTCGTCTTTAAAGGGTTAATACGCACTTGGTAATTTCCTCACTACCGGCTAACAGAGCTTCCGCGTTCTCGCTTATGATATTACGTTTTCGCCCAATGAATCAACATAATCAGCACTGCAGCCGATGTGTTCCATTCTGTTCAAATTCGCCGGGTTTTCTCGGACATTCAGGGTGGTATATGGTAAACAGCGCTGAAAAGTAATGGTGACAATATATCTCCTTGCTTCAGATCGCTCCAAATAGCAAATTCATCAGGTATGTATTCACATAAATGAACTTTACTACAGGTATCTCCCTTTCCCGGTTCATTTCATGGTGCTGTCACTACCTCAGGCCTGTAGCGTCCACGTGGTAAATTAACTGGAAGAGGTTTTGAATGGGAGTGGTCGCGCACTGTAGAGGCGCTATCCCAGAATACACCTGCAGCTACTGAGGAAAAATTAGAAAACTTCTGAGAATAGCTGGTATTCCTGTCAAGACTCGAACAGGATACCTCCCAGACACCAACTGTTCGGGACTACATTTTTCATTTGCACATGTTTAATCAGCCTTGCTAGTTTTCGTGGGTATGCCAAATTTAATGGAACTGTTTTACAAACCTTCGATCCTAAATGAGTCACGTGCTTTCATCGAATCCATAAATAGGTGCACACTTCTGCTTTGTACTCCGAAGACTCTCCAACATCCGACAAACTAATGAGTACACTAAGCCGAAATACACACTGATGAGTCGAAACAGCATTCAAAGGCTTAGTGTAAGAAAGCGACTTGAAGATTATACCATACAGGTCTGCGACAATAGTTGATGGATTACGCGAACAGTATGGACACAGCCATAGTCCACAAACGTAATGTATTACGTACACAAAATATACCTCTAATAACGGACACGTTTCTACATCTGCTTCTTATTGAGGGTAGGCTTAAACTGAAGATGGTACGCTAAAGGTGTGTGATGTAAATCACTGTTTCTCCGTACTGTAAACTGCAGGCCTACAGCTCTTCATAGAATAAGGCATTACAGAGCAGCACAGATTACTGTAACGGTAATAACGTTCATTTATATTCTGGAGGTTCCCAATCACAATCTCGTGCAGGATACTGGCGATCCACACTATTTAGGGTTTTCTCAGTCTCTCCATGCGAATGCCGTGGCCGGTATTTACTTTCCACTAACAATGGACTTCCCATCGCATTCAGCGCTATGTAACACCTGCAGTTGAAACAAAGTCATCAACTATTCTAAGAATCAATCAAACGGTATTAAAATCAATTAAAAATCTTACACAATGAAGAAAACTAAAACCTGTCGATAAGCCGCAATCCGAAGACAATCCCTAAAAGGTCACTGGCGAATAAGTGTATGCCAACGACTACAACCGCGCCTTAGACGTCACGTTTCGTAATTAGAATTACGTCATAAGTTTCCTGAAGGCACATAGAAGAGAAACAAGACACCAAAATTACACTACACGAAGCCAAGCCTCAAAGAAAATACACAGATAAATACAAAACAAGAGAGTTGGCCGTCCACAGACGCTGACTGTTGTACTAGCGGATTCCTGTAATTAAAGAGAAAATCCGAGTTTCTCGTTACCGAAAGAAACGGCACCATGAGTCGACAGAAAACGCGCACTCCAGTCCAACAGCGTTCCCCGGTTCCATACCGGGCATAAGAATACATCACCACCTATTGTCAACAAAGTACACACCTCTTTTTATAGTCGCAGAGAACAAGAAAAAATAAGAGGTTTTTACGCCAGCGCAGATTCACATTGTGGTTTTCTGGGTTATTAAACAATGACGTCTGGCAGGGGTATGAGCGTTTCGGAGAAATTTCTCTATCCTCAAGCACATATACTCTGAAGAAGGATGCAGTAATGTCCTATGAAGCGCTGATACCCACCTACCAGACTAGACGGTCCCGTGGTACTGATGGTCACATAGTGAAGAATAAACCGTTATCTCGCGCCTCATTAAAAGCTACATGTGACAAGGCGCACCCTATAACCAGCATGGTATTGTGGCGGATTTAGCGTCTAATGCTGCTTTTCCGAAACTTTTTTGCTCGCGGACCCCTTATGGCTTCGAAAAATAACCACGGATCCTCACATCCTCGCGCATGTAAATATAACGTCCGTATGATAAGTATCCAAAATTAGAACTTAATGTTTCAGAACTGATTTTAGACAGCTACAATGCATACCAGCAGCATACGTAACAAGGCATTGCATGATTTGACCTTGGTTAAACTTAAATTGTCGCTCGCTTCGTGGGTACAGGGGTTTTCTTAATTAGATGTTCTAACGGTCATGCGAAATAAACACATCGACAATTAAAGAAGTTCCGCGACTATTTTAAACAAAACTTTTTCCTTTAATAAAAAAATAAGTAAACTTCAAAGTAGCAATTGGAGAAATGTGCCAATGGACCCCGGAGACCATTTTGGAAACCAGTGGTCTAATGCCTTCCAGTGTTAAGACGCAGGGCGATTTTTCTGGGGGATAGGGGCATTTTTCAGAGCAAAAATGAGTCCTGTCAGGAGGGATATAAGGTAAATGTGTTTCACTTAGTGTTCCCACTAACTTATCCGCAGTCACTGCAGGTATGCAACGTTACGTTAGCCAGTAAGCGTTACTTTATTAAAATATCAAAAACAGCACAAGATTTTATATTATTATAAATGGATTTGTAGTTACAAAGTTACAAGCAGCGAGCGTCAATGCGAGCGCTTTGCGAAACTAAACAGAACGCATGACAGGGATAGCGCGTCTCTGTCCGTCTGCGTGCTTCGTATTCGAAGCTACTCAACGGAACTGCGTGAAATTTTGTACATGTTTTCGAATTTAATTTTGGTAGTAACAGGACATTTAAACAGATTTTTTATTTTTCTTTCGCATAAAAGGTTCATCGTACAGGAAATTACTTCACAAGATAGCCTATATGTTTATCCCAATGAAATCCACGATTTTTCATTGAACACTCTCTTAACCTTTTAAAGCCTAGCAGTAACTTTATGTACCACCAGGTTTAACATTAAAAAATTCTACGTGGTGCCCACATTGCGTTTATGTGTTTCGTACGGATCTCAGAACAAACAGCAACTTTTGCCTTATGAAACATTAACAAATTGGTTTTTTATAACCGAAGTAGAGAGTGTTTACAGCGCGGTACGCACTGAGTCCTTATATAAAACAGATAGGCTTCGTCTTTAAAGGGTTTATATAGTTACCAAGTAGGTTTGTAGTAACCCTCTAAATCCACATTCACGAGAGATCCGGCTCTAAAGCTGACCCTCTAACCCGGCTATCCTGTCCAATGCTATTCGAGACTCTCCACTTCTCCAGAAGCAATCGTGGCAACAGGCCTACCATAAAAACACAACAGGGCCATCTAATCCTGAATCATGTCTAAGCACCATTCATGATCATCTTCCCACTTCACCTGACGCTACTTAATCCGTCCAGTTTAAACAGCACCATCTAAACAGTAGCGTTAGCTTGTGATGCTTCAACTGCCAATGCTATTATCAGCTACATACAGACAACTTATTAAAAATGCACGACGAAAATTAATCTTGTCAACGCGGTATAGGATCTTGGTACTTCTGTACAAAAGAAAATACTTCCACATCAAAAATAAGGCGCGGTGAGTAAACAACGTGCAGAAAAAATCGAAATATTCGGCCGGCTGTAAAGAGGCCTACTATAATCAGAACACAACTGAAAGCGAAATGAATTACGAACGATACTGACATAACATTCTCATTAATCAAGAACCTTTGCCTTACGAGGGTGGGCATTTAAATTTTTATGCATGATTCATGAAAAACATGAAAATTATTTCAACAGAAAAAAGATAGTTATGAGACAAACAGCATTTTGTGAAAAAAAGAACCGGGATTATGCTGTATGTCTTAAAACGTCAGTATATTTCCTTGTTGCCACAACATCGTATCGTAGTCCTCACCTCCTCTCCTCTACCTACTCACAGTAGGTGTCCAGGTGTTTGTTTTTGCACTTGATCACACTCAGACACACGCCACAGTCAGTAGGACTCCTCTGGATGAGGGATCGGCCCGTCGCAGAGATCTCTACCTGACAACACAAACCCTGTACAAGAGATAAACATTCATGCCCCCGGTGGGATTCGAACCCACGATCCCAGCAAGCGCTTCGCCGCAGACCTACGCCTTAGACCGCACGGCCACTGGGATCGGCCCTTGTTGCCACAACATACAAAATGAATTTTTAGGGGCATTTTCCTATGTGCGTTCACGTATGTGAACGCAGGCCTTACAAAGGTTATATATAATGGACATATAAACATACATAAACAACAGAAGAACGCATCAATCGGTAGTCGTGGATCAATTCTGATATTCGCTTGAGGGCAATCAACTTTTCTCACGTAATTCATTAGCGCTAAATGCAGTGAGACAAACAGCAGACATTCGATATACAAACAATCTTAATGCCGCTGACAGAAAATGAAAGTTGCGCATTATAAGATTCCTGTATTACCTCAACGGGAAACACTGAGCGGATTTCTGCGAAACACGATTTCCCTTCTTGAACAAATAGCCTTGAACAGATCACTGACCACACTCTCACAGAATTCCATAAATGGCCATACTACACAGTCGTTCATCGACGTATGTGGGGTTCAAACACTGTGGAAGTGTATTTTGTTTTTCAACGGTAACCGCAATGGGTTTTAACTACACGCTACTTTCCGGAAATATAAAATGTTTTCTAAAAACAAGATCCAGGTCACGTGGATACCATTTCGCTAGTTCAAAGCCTCTGTGTCCATACAAATACGCCTCTGCAAAATCCAAATGCGACTTAAAACAATAACGAAAAGATGCAGAAAAACTAGAAAGTTTTGTTTAATATCACAGTACGTGTCAATGAATTATCATGAAATGAGTAAAGAAATGTTTTGCTGTCGTCTGACTCATATTACCCCTGCTTCAAACAGGCTACATATTGCATTGTCTGATTATCTTAACACTTACCACGCACAGATTCTCTGACTCACACGTTCTTGCTCGAGGATGTTGTATTAGTATCAACAAAAATATGTTTTTTTTTTTGGTACAGCATGTCAATGAATCAGTCAAGGCTACTTTCACAAAACATTACTCGATTGGTTTAGAAGTTAATTATACGTGCTGTGAGTTCAGTTGGTGAAGCAGAGACGAGAAGTCTTGGTCGAGGATTGCAGATTTCAATCTTTGTATTTAAGTGTGACCAATTTCCAACATTTTAGAAGAGTATGCAGCAAAAAAAAAAAACTGCATTCACGAAGGATTAAGGAGAAATTAGAATTCTTCAGGGGAATGATCGATGCAATTCAGTACATCATTTTCTATTTTCTCGTCTTTTATCTTTAAACGTAAAGATTAAAATACAGAAAAAATATAATTTTATCAGTTGTTCTGTATGGGTGTACAACTTGGTATCGCAAATTAAAGGAAGAAAACAATCGACGATGTCTGAAAACTCAATGCCGGGGAGAACATGGGCATCTAGGACGAAGAAACCGACAGGAAGCTGGAAAGAAACTGCTTAGTGAAGAACTTCATCACTTGTACCCGACGACCAGATCAAGGAAGGTGGTACGGGCAGGTTACGTAAAACGTATGGGGAGATGAGAAATGCACACAAAGTTCTGGATAGAACACTTGAAGGGCAGAGGCCCCTTGGCCGACCTAGGCGTAGAGAAACGTATGATATTAAAACGCATGTTAAATTAATAGGATCGGATTGTGTGTACCAGATTAATTTGGCGGATCGGGACGCTTTAGAATCCTAAAGTATTCAAGTTCGTAACACTCCACTCAGAAGTCTGTGCGATATCCAAGGCCATGTGCCTGCAACGGGCGGCCTGATTTTTAAACGATTTACTCATATTCCATACTTGTTCTCTAATTAGCTTCCTCCTGTCACACCAGTTGTGTTCTTATTCATATTGGTATGAAAAATGTAACTTCACATCCACACTTGTTTTAAAACCAATCTGCATAATAATAATAATAATAATAATAATAATATATTAATACCACACGCCCCCCGCAATGTGAACGTGTGTTCTAACGCACAACCCATTCAAAACGTAACACTACAATACACACTTTTTCAAGACGGTAACAGCGGGAAGGAACGCGATCATTCTATCCTAGTAAGTCCTTCCCTGGCGAAGCGCATGTTATCTCACTTCCAAAATGCCGCTAAAGACCCACTGTCAATATGGGGTCTATTTTGCACCCCCACCTCCAACATACATCAATTTGTTATCCTAGAACAATGGAGACTACTGTTGTCCGCTCCTACGCTGTACGCCAGACTTGTTCAAAGCTCTTTTGTCGTGTACGAGGGGCCACAGGTAGAACGTGTTCTGCCACAAACAAGTGCATTAGAGTCATCGCTAATATTACACTCCTACTCACTCGCTAATTGGAAATGTAAATACAACTACGGATAAGAAGAAACCGTTGTCACCATGAAAGCTGCGAAGTGCCAGCTCCTTCCATCACACGTCAGTGCTATTATGTGTCTGTGTCGACAGTTACGACCTGTTACATGAAACGCTGAAGGGATATCACTTGCGTTTTTACATATTGTTGGCCTTAATTTAATTCCATGCAGGTACAGCTCTACTACAAAGCGAAAGACTAATTATACTACATATCCCATACCGTACAGACACAGAAACTGTGATATCAAAATTAAATTTACCCAACAATTTTAATGCGAAATCCCCTCTCCGAAAGATGGAGCCCTCGACGTAGGTCGGGGATAGGTACCACAAATGAAACATGGCGGAAGTTGCGGTTACACGTCATAAAATAAACCAGGCCTAATACCTTATGATTTGTTTAAAAAATAAGCCTTTTAACAATTTAAAGCCTAGTGGTTACTTTATATACCCGCAGGTTTAACATTAAGACATTCTTACGTTCTGCTCACACAGCGCATTTGTATGTTCTGTACTGATTTCAGAACAAACAGCTATTATTTCCTTATACAGCGTTAACCGATTAGCTCTTTAAGGGGGAAGAAGTCTGTTTACTACGCGATACGAACCAAATTTTTAATGTAATTCAGATTAATTTAAGTCTCTGAAACACTGCGGGGGCACGGGATCGATCCCAGGACAATCCATGCGAGATTCGTGCTGGACAAATTGGCACTAGGACAGGTTTTTCTTCGAGTACTTTGATTTTCCCGCGCCAGTATCACTCCGTGCTCCATACTTATCTTCATCTGGACGTCGATCTTACAAGAAGGACAAACAGGCGAAGCCTGGGAACCTTCCAAAAACAATGATCTGTCGGAAATCGGGTAGCACTTGACAGAAAAGCCGTTTCACTTTTTTCTTGGTCTCTAAAAGCGTCTAAGTACGGCACTTAAAAACGGTGGTGGAGAATTCCACACGTCTAAGCCACTGGCACAGCTGCGTCTTACATGTATGACTGTATTTTTTGTAATGATACTCTATGCCTTTACGAAAACAACACGGTTAAGCCTTTTTCTACTTCCATAAACGAAAGTCCCCTTTCAGTCCGTAAATCTGTATATAAATATATCACATTCCCACAGGAATGTAAACTTCAGAAGAAGGGATCCAAAAACGCATCCAACTTAGTCACCCTCCATCAGAAAATGGAGGAACAGATTCATCGTTAATTTATGCATGAACGATATTACAGACTCAAGAAATGCAGGAACAGTGAATTTTGCTATATGCCACAGCCTCTGCAAAATACGGGCACACTCGCCTAACAGTGGACTTGGTACACAATTTCAACAGCACAGATTTCTGCTTCGGCCAGACGAGGCAGTCTAAATGCACTGTGGAATGTCTTCTTTTCGGCCGAAAGCAAATAGACCCCGTCTACAAGGCCAAACAATTTCTAAGGCTCATATCTGTACTTGCACAACCTGAATACATTCACAAACAATACACACGTACCTACACAAATTGCTATAACCATGTCGTGCCAATCACAGTTACGCACCTTCATTCAAAGTCGCAAACACTACCCTACACGACTAATTATGCCAACTGCGTTGATGATGAGCACGCAGCACTGGTCACTGGTGAACGAAACCTCGTTTAAAAGATCCTTACAGTAGAACAAAGCGTGTAATTGCCCTGGCCTAACGACATCTGTCGGTTGTAAAACGCAATGTTCGACACTGTTCTATTCCTTTTACATCAAACGTGCATACAGAAGATACATGATGAACGGAGCAATGGACATTGATGTAACTGCTGCAAACCTTGTCCCTGTTGAAATTAATTTAAAAAAAAAATCTCGTAAGACTGCTAGGGGCGCCACTTGAATAAGAGCCCTGAAATTCAGAGAGTTTAACGCCTAGGTCTTCAGAACACTGGAAACCTTGATATCCAACCGGTAACCGCGCTCAATCCATATTTTCAGTTTTCCGTTGTACGGTAACTGCACAGGTGTAACTCCTACACATACTTGGCCACAGCGTTAGCGGACGCAGCCTTCCGCACAGTATGCCTCAGCTAGTATGTATCTGATGTGAGACACTGCGAAATACGCCAATGAAACAGAAAGCGTCTTCCCTCAACACAAATATTTTATTTAGAACTTACAGAAAGTTTTACAATTATTTTACACTACATGTTTCGATCCTTAGGAACCATTTCCAAGCATTACTACCGGAATACTGATGCCGAAATCAAAACTGTCCATTCGGACCTAAACACGTAGCCTGAAGTAGTTACAAGATTCAAATCAAATAGCTATGTCAAGGAGACGTACAGTATTTTCTATTTGATTTGTGCACGAACACAACTGAATGTGATAAATTAAGACAGTTCTAAATACCGTTAAAAATATTCAACACAAGTTAAAATTACTAACATAATGCCAGTCCTTCGGCCGAACGCTTGCTGGAATCGTTGGTCCGAATCCCAACGGGGGGCATGGATGTTTGTATCTTGTGAGTGTTGTGGGCTGTCAGGTAAAGAGGTCTCTGCGACGGACTGATCACTCGTCCAGAGGAGACCTACCGACTGTGGTGTGTCTAAATGTGTGTGACCATGGAACCTCAAGAATGAGGAGGCCTATGCCCACACTAGGGCTGTTGAGCCACAGACAGACAGACAGACAGACAGACAGACAGACAGACAGACAGACAGACAGACAGACAAACAAACAAACAAACAAACACACGTAAACATGATGCCAGTGCCAGATATCCGATAATTTGAACATCCTCGGAATCTGCTATACTACACAGTCTAAGGGTGGTAATTAAAGACACGAAATTGATAGAAATGAACAGCTAAATTGTTTAAACATTAACTTCTCGGTATATACAGAATTATTTACGACTACAGAGTTCAATTTCGAGAGCTCATTACTCAGGTAATTCCTAGCCAAAACACAAGTCCCATTCTCAAGGGTGCCAACTATATACGAAACTAGTTAGTGCTGACTGTACAATAAACGTTCACAATGACCACCGCCAGCCTGAACACCGCTCATAACAAGAATGTGAGTGGAACGTGTGGCTCGCATCACTTCACTAGGACTGTTCTTCACACTGGCTGCAGCATCCAAAATGCGACAGTGACGGAACATGTTTCCACCTTTTCCTGGTACACCAGATCTTCCAAGTGTCCACAGGTAGTAACTGAGGCCTGGTGACCGGAGTGGCCAATTTAGTGTCAATTCATCACAGCCGGTTTACCGAGTAACGAAACTGCGAGGGAGATGCATGGCTAACATGAGGCACTTCGCCATGCTGACGGTACACCGCACCATCAATAACGTAGTTCAAAATTACCAGGTCTGTTCGAGGTCTTACATGCGCGTGCCAATGTGCGCTGCTGCAAACATACACACTTCCGTAATTTTTTATAATTTTCCGTCTAGGAATGTCCTCGTGAATCGCCCGGTGTACTGTAGCATTTCACGGGAAGGCGCCGTACCTTCTTGCCAGAACTTTCAGATATCACCGTTCATGGAAATAGGGTTACCTAGTGGTAAGGCAGGATACGCGAATACTTGTACAAGCCACTGTTGTGACGTAACACTGCACAAGGCCGCAAGGACAGCGGAAACAGGTTACATCCGGTGCCGGTGAAAAACGTTCGGCGTTTTTACTTTCTACACTGAGATGGCATAGAATGCATTTTCTAAACCTAGGAATCAGTCATCACCGCAATTAACTGTCAGTTCTGTACATAAGTAGAATTTACCAGTAACGGTCTTTGAGCGAATAACGTTCAGAATCGAAAACGAGTAACTCCTACATGCTACATAGTACACACATTTTTATTAATCACAACTGATTACAGCACTCAGAAGGTAATCATACATATCATCGACTGCTTCTTTAACTGTGCAGAACATTTCACCCAAAATAGAATACAATCAAGGAAGGTTTTTATTTTACCCTCATATAAAAATCTGTATACGTTTCCAATTTATCACATTAACAAAAAATAATAGTTTCTATAAGACTAATGAAATGAAGGCAACATGTTGTACAAGAATTTGTAAGGATGCGATCTAAATCCAAATGACATACAGTTTTATAAGATTTTAATATTCATACATTTTGTACTAATGGTTGGCCTGAGGATGACCGTAATATGGTCGAAACATGTTACCATAAAATGACGTGAATTAATATCGAGATTAATGAAAGTTGTATTGACGGTGAGAAGTACCAGTTACTACAATTAGCACAACGGATGTCTTAATACACAAAACTTTTAATTCACCCAAACCACGTTATTTTCTGTGTTACTGGTATGTGCTGGGTAACTGACGAATCCTGCCCCTGCCCAGGGATCGCATACATGTAGGTAAGCCCGTAGCCAGTCGTATACTACTACTACTACTACTACTACTACTACTACTACTACTACCACCACCACCACCACCACCACCACCACCACCACCACCACCTCACCACTGCTTTGTTCGTGGCTCAATGAAGTATTTGTTCTGGATTATCCCTGTCTCTCAATTATCCGTGCACCCTCCCCCCCACCGTCACCCCGGATAATCGAGAGTACACCGTACTCACAAGAACTTCCGAGTAGAAACCATAAGCCTACATTTCCACCTGCACAGACATCACCCCCCCCCTCCAGTCCCACAAACATTCTAAATGCTTATCCAGAAAATGTAAGTTTACAATTCAACAGTATAACGCAATTTAGTTCACAGGTTCTTAGGATGCAACAGCACTGTACACTGTCCGTACTAGCCCCAAATGTGGATCAGTCATTACGGTCATTCTGCAGACAAAGTAAACGTTTTCGCTACACCGAAATCATGATAATGATGTAACACAATTTAAAAAATTACCTTAACAAAAAACATTTATATTTTCGAAGCTCTATTATTAAATGCAATTTCAGAACCCAACATTAGGTGACGCCAGTGTCAAACCCACAGTACCAACTCCTGTGTCCGCCACGTTTCTACTACCGATTGCTGGAAATTAAAAACTAGCCTACTTGTAGGTCGAGGTGGTCTCCAACGGCGTAACACATACACAAGTAGCATGCTGATATCGTGTCTAATCTCTCTTTAACAAAGGGAAAGCAGGCTAACACGAGAGATACAACTGGAGTCCTATTTATCCAAAAATATCATTCTATCGGCCTTATACAAAATATTACTGAAAATCCTTCTCTCACGAATCGCTCCAAATGTATACAACATTATGGCCTATCAGCAGGGCGGATTTCGACGTAACAGATCGAGTAATGATAAGACGTTCTGTTTTCGTCAAATAATGGGAAATATATGGGCAGTGCATCAGCTAGAAAATCTATGACAAATATTCGACAAGTCCGATTTTGTGCACCCACAAAACCAGCTAACCGGAGTCAAATATATTTAACCTTTTAAAAGCGAAAACTGACCCGAACTATAGCTAAAGGTTCAGTTCGTTCGCACAGCAAACACAGTACATCTCATTTCTGAAACTGACTTTAATGCACGGAGATGAAGAGTATGAAAGAGTCCATCTCGATTACAAAACCCATCAAATTGCTGTTTCTACCGAGACCCATAAAAGACACAAATGCACTCCGTTGGCCGAAAGTGGAATTTTTGAATATTACATAAAAGACACGGTATTTATTATAAACACCAAGCGCTAATGACTTAGACCATGGGTGTCCAGCCTCTTTTGGAAAAGGGTCACAACCGCCACTGTGGGCTGGACAGCGGGTGCCACATGTAAAAATCACTGTAAGCGGTACACCTAACGGTCGAAATTATTGTGCAGTTTTTGCAGTATACATATATTTATAATTTACAAATATGGCCGCGGGAAGCATGACACAACCTGGTGGGCCGCACGCGACCCGCGGACACTGGGTTGGAGACCCACGAGCTACATGAAACCTGCAATAAATTCTGTATGCGCCAGCACCTCTGATAAAAGACGATGCTGCATCCACACCGCTTTTCATCTTAGTTTCAGAATGCTCCCACAGCAATATTCAAGAAAACCAGGAACAGATGGAACTGAATCGGACCTATCAGTTACTGACGTGTGCCAACTATGTCACTCTACTGAAAGGACACACTATCACAAGAAAGCCATTAACGCCTACCACATGCCAATGGACTGTCTCGAAGTAGAGAAGCAAAGTCCATGTCTCGTCGCTAGAATAAAGAGGGGGGGGGGGGGGGAATGGAGCAAGTGACAGCTAATAAATCCTTCGAAAACATGGCAGGGGTCCAGTATTTTTGAACGACAGTAGGAACCGCAACTTAAATTTACCAATAAATTAAGAGTAAATTTAATTTTAAGAACTCCTGCTTCCGTTCAGTTCCAAAGCTTGCCTTCCCTTTTCCCATACGAACAAGTAAAGTGAGTCTACATACAAAACTAACTTTTCCGTATTCTGAATGGCCGCGGAACTTGGTACCTTGTCCTAACGGAAGAAAGAACACAGAAACAGAGAAGAATCTCTACACAGACGTGAGCACAGCCGGAGAGCAACTGCATATTAGGGCGTTTCACACTTCGTAGTGTTCACCAAATACTATAGCGACCATATGAAGCAGGATTAAATGGAAAAGTCATGCAGCATCTGCAAGATAGAGGGGAAGTTCATGAACAATTTCAGTGAAGAAACCTTGGGAGGTCCCGGACTGTGGCTATGCTGGAGAGTTTCCGCGGCTTTCCTCAAACCTTCCAGGTCCTCCTTACCGGGCCTCAAGCTACGTCGCTACCTCAAATCATCATTCGTGACTACGTGACCACCCCACGCTATACAGTCTGATCTACTGAAAATGTCTTTAAGCAAACTAAGAATTATGAAATTAAACCTGGAAACAGGAGGCCACAAGAGTCTTAGACGTATGCGGGAAGCTACTACTAAAATTAATCTTAAGGAACAAAATGAAAGAATATGCACTGGGTTCATATATCTCAGCAGTGCCAAGTGGTGAATTCCATAAAAAGCGACAACCTTGCCGACTAACTTCTCCAGAAATGCTCTGCTTCGCGCAATGAAGTTACAGTACCAGTTCTTCTGTTGAATATACTTTGGTGTAAGACATTGTTATTAAAACAGCAGATATATGGGCTGAATACTAAAATCTGGTGTTAGCGGACGTAGTCTTTTGTACAACCACATTCAACTACTGTAATAGTGTATATATTCTATTCAGCAGCAGCAATTCCTCTGTACCAGTCATCGAGAATAACCAGTTTCGCACATAGTTTTTTTGCAAGATAAATTTCTGCATGGTTTTCAGCAGGACACGATACTAAAATCTGTCATATCCAACACGCACCTCATGTTAAGGTATCACAAGAAGTAAGTCATTATCAAAACACTGTGATATTTTACCTTTTTTAAATGTTTGTTGACCCATTTGGTGAATGTTTTCTTTTGAATTGCGTCTCGTTCGTCTGAAATGACAAGAAAACACACACATTAAAAACACCAATCAAGTCCAGAGAAAACAATGCCAGAGACACTGATACAATAATGGCGTGTCCTAGAAATTCAGATAAATAAAAATTTGATTTTTTAATATCAGGTCTCTGTAACCGTGAAAATAAATGTGAAGTTTTCCCATTGTATTAAGCGGAGGTGGGGCTTGTACACAGCAAGCTGGATCGGTTGATCTCTGAAACAATACTGGCGTACTTTCGGTACAACACATAAAAATCAAAATATGAACACGTCCGATACAAACACATTCGTATCTGTGTTAATAAACTCGAAATTTCAAACAGTGTTGGTGCAAGATCCTGACCTGAGGTAGCTTAAGCGAGTTCACACTTTCGCAGTGTATTTCTTTCTATACGAAATTTCACTATAACCCCCCAGTTGCGCTATATTCCCCAAGTGGTTCCTCTACTTTCAGAAATTCCTAGAAAATTTCTGTAACAGTTTCGCAACTGCCCATGCCTGCTGTTTGACCCGCCCACCACACCTTTCTTACTTCAAACGCTGTAACAAAAATAGGTAAGAGAATAAGGTACAAATAGTTGAAATCTGCCACAGTACTGAAGACTTTATAAGCTGCTTGCCTTACCATGACTTTTGAGGTAAGTTACAGCTGTTTTGCACACAGTGGGCTTGGGGATACCGACATTTTAACAGCACAAATCACTCAGCAGCGTGCAGCAATATAATCCATTCCAGTTATACCAAAAATTCGGAACAGAATTTTATGTGCCCTCTGCATGACGTGTATACAATGAATATATTTGTCTCCGAATATGCAGTGCAGACTGCAATGACATTTGGTACTGGTCGGTCACAACTAAAATTACGGGGCCAATTAAATCTTGCATTGCATCGTTCCAATACAATCCATACTTTGCATGCAGAAACAGAACCTAAATCTTCTACAGAAAAACTTAAAGCGAGAAAAGTTGGGAAACAGTTTATAACACACGTCTCCTGAAGCTCTACTTGGATAGTAATCATTCGTTATCATATTATAAAAATGAAATAAACTCCAAAGCCATGCAAAATACAAAAAGTAAGCATTCAGGGAGTACCAAGCCTTTCCACTTTCTCCACATCAAAGATTATTCCCCCGTTGACAAGCTACTGCACACTTATTATCCTTTACGTACAACTGACTTCATTCAACTGTCACGTATTTTGTCATTCATTGTTCTTCAAAAGGTTACGCCGACAAGGTAACAAATACCAGCATCAACGTCCCGGTTAAATACAACACACTTTAAAGCTTAAGTCTCCAACCTTTTTTTATAGCAAAGGGACAAAATCGTTATTGTAAGCTAGTTCGCGGACCGCACGTGGAAACATAACAGTGCTATGCCAAACCGCCTAAATTATAGTGCAATTTTTATGGTACATACACAATTCACAAACGTGGCCGCATAATACACCCTGGTGGACAATGGGTTGGAGACCCATGCTTTAACCTTTTAAAGCCTAGCGGTAACTTTACGTGCCACCAGGTTTAACATTAAAAAATTCTACGTGGTGCCCACATTGCGTTTATGTGTTTTGTACGGATCTCAGAACAAACAACAACTTTTGCCTTATAAAATATTAAGAGACTGGTTTTTATAATCGAAATGGAGCGTGTTTACAGCGCGGTACGCACTGAGTCTTTACATAAAGCAGATACGCTTCGTCTTTAAAGGGTTAACCCATCTTTACACGAATGAATCCACATTACGGATCATCCATTACTGTAAACATTCCGTATTGTAAAACTTCTGTCACGCGGCAGATAGGCAGATACCTCAGCTCAGTTTAATAACGTTGCAACAGCTCACTTTTAGCCCTAAAAACCACGATGTTGGACAGCCGTATCATACAAATATAAAAGAGGCCTTCAAACCATCTTCACGAGGATCAGTTTAATTACACGTCTATTAGCTGACACCACGTGACAGCTATACATATATACACAAGCAAAACAAATGTCACAGGCGTTCATACCGGGGAGGAAGCTTCAAACACGACACTGAACTGCACTTAGCTTCTTAGCGAATTTCAACCAACACTGAAAAATTGCTAATAAACTGTTAACAACTGCGTAAAATGGTAATACAGCACGTACAATGATTTGTGAGGAATAAAATAACTACACGTGGCGTATTTTTAGAGTTCATAAAAAGACTCACTATATCATGCATACCCCTACGTCTGTAGGCCTATATGTGGCGTACAAACCAGTCGTCTTGTAACGTGGTTTAAACGGCATGTTATTTGAGGGAAGTCATCCCGTCTTCGCACAACTTTCATTTCCAGTAACAAC
Organism: Coptotermes formosanus; assembly: GCA_013340265.1. NCBI lineage: Eukaryota > Metazoa > Arthropoda > Insecta > Blattodea > Rhinotermitidae > Coptotermes > Coptotermes formosanus. Next base: position 781,387 of record BLKM01000900.1, read on the forward strand.
ATCAACATCACATCCGTGCCAACTTCGAAGACTGTAACAACCTCAGCGCCATTCACCTAACTCGTGGGTTACGTTAAATACGAACACAAATTATTTCACAACACACTACTACAGCCGTCACAAGACAGGCAATGTGCGTATAAACGTAACAGAAGCGCTTTCGCGTAACCACTGTTGTCATGGAAAAGCAATAAGTATTACAATTCTGGGTGCGTGTCTGTATCCTTGCCTTAGTTATCCGGCAAGCAAATCTCACCTTTTCTGAGCCGCATTATATTGTTACCAGTGGCCTCTCTGGCTCTACCATATTTTTCCACATTATCTCACAAACGACACGATTTTCGGGAAAAAATATTTATTGAACATAACATGTGCGTTTTGACTTTCTCTAAAACTTCTGTCTGAAACATTCTCATTCTAAGAAGAACTCACCGAGATATTATCATAAGTGTTCATAGGTCTTCATGAAAAGTATCCGTTATTCCTGTCAGAGTTTAACTGAACTTGAATTTTCTCGACAGATTTTCGAAAAACGCTGAAACACCAAATTTCATGAAAATCCGTCCAGTGCAGAGCCGAGTTGTTCCAGGCGGACGGACAAACATGCCGACGCTAACAGTTGCTGTTTGCAATTTTGCGAACGCGCCTAAAAAAGTACGTTTTCTGCAACACCATGGTCCCTGGTTTCAAGAAGTTCGCCCAATACCGGAAACTATTTCTAAAGATTCTTACGCCTTGGGGGTACACTAGACGAGAAACCCCAAAATGAGACAGCTGGGACGCTGAAGATACCGATGAGTCTGGGTTATGAAAAATACACGAAAATTTAAATGCCACAAACAGGATGCGAGCTCAAAAATTCAGTTAAGTTTGCTACGAACTACTGAAGCTACAATACAAAATGTGATGGACAGATCGTATACAAGTGAACCACTGGAGCCAGAATACGCAATGTGGCGCGGAAATAGATCGTACAACACATGAAAATTTTGTACAAAGGATTTTTTTAACGTTAAAATAACACGCTCACAGCAATAACTCGACACTATGAGAATACGCCCGATAACTATCAGGGGGGGCCTACTGGAAATTTATTATAGTAATCACTATAATTCTTGATTTATAATTAATGCACCGTCTTTATACAAATGGGATCATTCACAGAAAATCACGCCTGGATAAAAACACCTGTTCCTTTACAGATTCCTGCGAAATCTGTAGACATGATTACAATACACTTCCAAGTTCTTAAGCCCAGTGATAGACGACCCACGAAATGTTTTGAAATACTTGTAGTGACTGGGTCATATCATAAACATACGTAGGTGAAGCGTTAAATTCCTACTTCATGGCCACTTGTAATGACAAACCGATTTCAAAACGAAATATAAACGAATGTAGACCTGAAAATTGGTAGGCGCATGGGATTGGGTTATTGAATTCATTAAATTCGGACCATAAAATGCAATCCCGCTGCAAGAACACAAAGGAACTGACGACAATTAGTATAATCATTACATGGACGCCGAACTTCGGCAGGGACGTAGAAATGGAAGTAGAATGCAGAACTTCGTGAAGTGAAATGTCAAGGCTTATACAAAGTACTGAGAACATCACGGTAAAATACAATGACAGACTCATTAACTGGGAAAATATATTGGCCTATAAACTGTGGAAGGATTTCGAAAGACTAAGCCATGAAGAAGATAAGTCTTTACGTTAGTGATGGTTTATATTGTGGTCATCTGATGTATGACACCATACAAACTTGTGGTTGGTCACCGATGTTTCGGAGAAACCTGCTGTTTCCATCTTCCACCCCGAGGACGTGAATATCAAGTCCTTCGGAAAGGGCGGCAACCAACCACAGGCCAACTCAGAAGGCCAAAGCGTAAATCTTTGAAAGGATTCCAACATTAGCTAAGATTAAGAGACGAAAGGACACACAACTGCAGGAAGGACGCTTCACAAATGACTTCATCACAGTCTCGAGCGTTAATACACTTCAAGTTATTTCGAAGATATGCTGCATCAGGCAAGCACAAATGCCGGCCGCAACGTCGCCTGGGCGACTAAATTTTGCACGGTGGCGCCCAATACAGTCGAACTCGGTTATAACGTCACGAAAGGGACCGAATATTTTGTGCAGCTATAAACGAGTGTTGTTATAACTGAGGAGTATAATGCTATGGCTAACAGCGAGGAATTAATTGGCACCACAGAATGTCCGACGCTATAGACGAGGTGCTGTATAAACCGATGTCGTTATAACCGGGTTTGACTGTATTTGTGGGTCCTCAGTACGGAACTCGCTTCATGCCACTTTTTTGAGCCTCGACTTTTGAACTGGCTCCTAGAATTTTGGAAAAAGCTGTACACCTCTCACCTACGTAACATTTAAGTAAGTAAGATATTACTTAAAATTATATGACAATAAATAAATTTTAAGTGTCCAGTAGTTTCGGGGACGAAGCACGTAAATGAACAAACCGCCATTACGCATTCATTTTAAGCACTTCGCTTAAGCAATGAATGCTAAAAGAACCGCTAAGTTTCCTTTTGTTCAGTTTTCGCTATTTCGTAAGCAGTTCATCATTCCTGTGCATGTGATTGGTGTGGTGTCCAACCTCTTGTTTTACACACAACAGTCTTATCGAAAAAATCAACCTTTTTCACTACGTACGCCTCATCGGCAAAAATTCACGCTGCGGGTGCAGAAACGTGAGAAATAAGTAGTGAATAAACAGGAAACGTCACTTCAATTTGGGGGCGGAACGGAAGTTCTTGAAGGCTGCACTGTAATTAGGTAGAAACAACACGCGCAGGCTACTTTCCGCGTGACGCAGTTACGCCGTTTTGAACGTGTTGCGTAGACATAGGTTTTTAAGAAAATTTCAGACAGATAGGCACCGCACTGTGCCCTAATAAAACCCACCAACTTATGACAGTAACATATCATAACAAATAAACAATGCTCCATAAACTAGAACAAGATACTTAATGGGAAGTCAATGCCCGCTCAGACGGTCAAGAAGCTTCCCGCCTTGTTATGGATCACAGAAATTCACTGTCGCATTCACAAAAGCCCAACACTGGACCCTATGTCAGGCAGATGGATTTACTCCTCACCCTCTCATTCTATTTCTGTATTAACCTTTTAAAGCCTAGCTGTAACTTTACTCACCACCAGGTTTAACATTAAAAAATTCTACGTGGTGCCCACATTGCGTTTATGTGTTTTGTACGGATCTCAGAACAAACAGCAACTTTTGCCTTATAAAACATTAAGAGATTGGTTTTTATAACTGAAGTGGAGAGTGTTTACAGCGCGGTACGCACTGAGTCCTTATATAAAACTCACACGCTCCGTCCTTAAAGGGTTAAATTCAAAACGTATCACTCCAGCTACGTTCCAATATCCCACGCGATTCTTCCTTTTGGGGGTTCAGCTAAAATTGTATATGCATGTACAACCTTTACGTGACCAGCTCTTCTTCGAGTCGATCATCCTGATAAGAAGTAACAATATACAGAATTAACAAGACACTGCCAGCGATTGTCTCGGCACAATACGGGCAGGACTGAGTCTATTTCTGTAGGATCCAAAGGCATCGACAGTCAAGGCAATGTGACAAAGAAATATAAACAAAAAAGATCAACCAGGGGTCTTTCATCTCTGCTGCAGGTTATTTCCAAACGACGAAGCAGATCTTGCTGCGTTCCTGTTCCGTGCAAAGGGTTCGGCAAGTTTACTGTACTAGAACAGGACCTCTGAGAAATGCCCCAGTGTGATAAACTCAGGCACATTCTACACACGCTCTGATATCGCAGTTCTTACAAGCCGGAGGTTTTGGGAATTAGGTCATACCCAGCAAATGTAGATGCTACACTCTGGCCCCTCGAAAAACTGAAAGTAATTAATATTATGAACCACACATCTGACTCTAAAAAGCAGCACTAACCCTGTTAGGTCTTGAAAGGACCACCGAAACAGACAAACAAAGAAACAAACAAAGGTGTCGTTCTAGTAGATAAGACAAAATCCCTGAACCTGAATTGATGGAAAATAATGCATCGCCAAATTCCGCACGAAAATGCGGTTCTCCCAGCCTCCTTACAAATCATTCGGGAACCGAATATGACAAAAGAATCAGATAAGTGAATTTTAAATGTAAATATTTCACTCTCTTAGCTTATAAAGTAAAGTAAAAGTAAAGTTTCCCTGTCCACGCCATGAAGGTGTATGGTGGGAGCAGACGTATAGTCCCACTCATTCTTAACCTCCGCACTAGATGCAGGAGCGTGATTAACTTCATTGAACAGGAGGCTGGAATGGCCCCAGAGCCGGTCAGAATGTTTCGGAGAAGATAATCTCTTACCTCCACCGGGATTCGAACCCCTGATCGTCCGGCCCGCAGCACAGTCGCTGGACCGACTACGTTACTCCGGTTCCCTCTTAGCTTATAATTATTACTAAAATTACAAACCTTACAAATCACAGCCCTCTCCTTTAACCTTTTAAAGCCTAGCAGTAACTTTACGTACCAACAGGTTTAACATTAAAAAATTCTGCGTGGTGTCCACATTGCGTTTATGTATTTTGTACGGATCTCAGAACAAACAGCAACTTTTGCCTTATAAAACATTAAGAGATTGGTTTTTATAACCGAAGTGGAGACTGTTTACAGCGCGGTACGCACTGAGTCCTTGCATGAAACAGATACGCTTCGTCTTTAAAGGGTTAAGAAGCATCAACAGCGGTGATCAGCAGCGTACATAACTGGTATAGCGCCCCCCCCCCCCATAATTATTAGCAACATTACTCCCAGATCTCTCAAAATACTGGCTGCTGTCAGACGGAAGGAATCCGGCCCGAAAGTAGCCACAACAAATTTTAGTATTCTGTACGTCTGGGCAACCCCCTGTCCCACGCGCCCCATCGGCAGTTTTTCTCTTCAGAAGAAACACACATCCTGCTTCATACGAAGAATGTCTCTCAGTGGTCGTCTAGTCTGCATGCTGTCAAATCTTGGGACAATGTCCACTAACACAGGCATGTTTGACTGTATTTGTTACACGCCGAGTTCGAGTATCAAAACGGACTCTACAGCACATAATGACGTGTATTTTTAAATAATCTGCCACCTGTGCGGCGAAAGGTTACATCGATCTTGTGTCGTCACAACAGTCAGAACCTGTTCAGAGGTTTAATGAGATATCATCTGTTACATTAATACTGCAGGAGAAACCACGTTTCAGTTTCACGCAAAAAGAGTACAGCAAAACCTGCTTGTAACGAACTGAACATAATCCAACTGATATCGGTTTACTTTTGACACAGGAATTTCTAGATTGGTAACAATGTTGCAAAATACACACCGCATGTACTTCTAACCAACATCACAAATTAGAAATTAACGCGAACAAGGTAGGCAATGTATGTGTAATGTGATATTAAGGCGCGTTCGCGTAACCATTGCTACCGTGGATAAGCAGTAAGTATTACATACTCTGAATGTGTGTTTGTAGGCGTAGTTACCCAGCACGCAAGCCGCTGGCGGTGTATTATATTGTCGCAAGTGGCCTGTCTGGCTCTACCATATTTTTCCACATTATCTCATAAACGGCACGATTTTCGAAAAAAAAAATTTATTGAACATAAATGGTGTGTTGTGATTTTTTCACAACTTTCGTCTGAAACATTTCTCATTCTCAGAATAAATGAGTGAGATATAATCATAAATGTACACAGGTCTTTATGTGAAGTAGCCGTTATTCTTGTCAGATTTTAATGAAAGTTGAATTTTCTCGCCAGATTTTCGAAAAACACTCAAATATCAAACTGCATGAAAATCCGACCAGTAGGAGCAGAGTCGTTCCATGCAGAAAGACGGACAGACAGACATGACAACGCTAACAGTCGTTTTTCGCAGTCTTTCTAACGCGCTTACTAAAGTTGGCTTAAAGAACAGCAACGTAACTGGCCACGCAATGGAAGGTGGGGGGTTCGATTCCCGGCAGAGAAAGAGTTACTCTCTACGTAATTATATCTGGTAACAGACTCGCATCCAATGGCCGCGAGCGGCTATTTGCTACAGGAAACCGGCCACGATGTGATGCTCATCACTGCATCTACAAGACGACTGTAATACATAATGGTAAATGGCTTTATCTCCTAAACAGAATGCTTCAAAGTTTCGTGTTGTTCACTATTTCTCAGTGACAACTATGAAGAACTACCCTAGCATGCAAGATGGAATGCCACCACATGTGGCGCGTCTGGTCGGTGGATTGGGTGTCGAAGACGAACAGAATGGTCTCCGCGAAGGCTGTATCTTATTGAATGTGATTTCTTTTAGTGGCGTTAGGCCAAAGAAGAAGTCTGCCGATCAAAACCAAGAACACTTGGTGAACTCGGAAGGACAAATTCGAAATACTTTTGTAGCTGTTATTCTGGACTTCTCACGGCAAAGTGTCCGAGCCTGTCTTCAAGGTTGCACTAAATGGTTGCGCTTGGGCTTTAAAACAATGCAAGAATTTTAGCAATATCGCACCCCATTTAGAAGCTACAGGCATTTAACATTATGTATGTACTTTCCCATCATCACTCTGTGCGTGGTACAGAAGTGTGTGCGGTTTTTACCTCGATTCGTCCTATATGTCTCCACGGCACGGCCCGTATTACAGGCATCAATTAACTTCACTCTTTTATGTACAGCCTAATAATTTGTGTCCTCTTTCTTCCTTCCTCAACTAAACACTTCATTTACCTTTCCAAATAGTCCACTTGAGGATTCTGCACATGTTTTGCTGGCAGTAATTCTTCAGCGCTTCCATTTCTGAGAGAAATGCTCCTTATCAGATACTTCCAAAAAGCCAAGTACGGAAATAAAATAAATATAAAACAAATTTTCGAACGGACTCTTTCGGTTCAAGCTCCTGCTATTCCTTCCCCTTTGCTCGTTTAACAGCCTCCGTTTATTAGACGCGAAGCAACAGCACTAGTTTAGACCTTCCACAACTGATCGGTTTTCTACAGAAGTAACAGTAACTTTGGTGGTCCCTACAGCCAGTCTGGACGTTTTATAGTCTTGCCCCTCATGGGATTCGAACCCCAGATCTTCCAGACCGTAGCCTAGTCACTATAACCATTACGCTATCCCGGATTCCCGTGAGAGTTTAAAATCAGTCGCGTGATCACTATAATGATATGTCGGGTTTAGACAAAGCCGAAGACACTTCTTGACTAGCTAAGCTACCACCAGCTTTTCAAGGACTCTGCTCTGTGCACATAGTCAAGAGCTGGGGATGACTGATGGAAGGCAAAAGCGATGTGCGAGGAGGTACACAGACCGCCTAGTTAAATGGCTGGGAGAAAAGGCCATGTGCCCCTCCCACTTGCCCTTTTCTCCCTGCCTCTTAACCAGACTACCTTGTTTCTCCTCCTCCCAGGTGAGAAGTGCCAAATTCAATTCGACTCATGCAGACACAAGATGTATGTACAGACATGTCTCTTGGCGACGCGATCATCTTGGGACGGTGAAACAAAGCAAATCCCTGGCCACTCTCCACCACTTAAAAAGTGATGCAGTTAGTCTCACAGCAGGATAACGCATTGTCAAATACTTCAGCTCAAATCTCTTGTTTCATCGGCCAGCCTTCTTAAACATACAGCAGGCACCAGACCTTTCTCGACACGGTGAACGCGTCGACAATGCATTCCAGGAGCTGGGTTCATTCATACCGCGACCTCTACGTTGTTGCATCTACCGAGCCAAACTGCTGTATCTCCAACACTCCACCTTATAACGATCCGTCCCAATGTCACTGATCATTACGCATCCAAGAACCGACTTCACTACTTTCGATGGAAAACATTAGCCAGTGTCTTGTATCTGTTGAAGGGTAAAGTACAGACCGAAGCAGCCGCAAATCCGAAGTAACGATAAAAGTATCATTAAGTCGCTGTTGCATGAACATTTTACAGTCTCACACAAACTCTGCGTGAGGTAGAGTATGTGGCAACCAGCATGAACACACGAGCGTAATCCATGGATCAAATCGCACAGACGTCCTCCCTCGAAAAAAATACTTAAGAACTCTCTACAATTTCTTTTATGGTGAAAAGGAAACACCATAAAACGCAAGTCTCTACCCCTAGACACAGAACTGCTTCATCGTAAGGTCTTGCCCAGTTCTCTGTATGAGAAATATAACCGTTTATAAAGGGTTTGTTATTAATGCTTTGGAACTTTATATTTATACTACAACAGTAAGAGCTAGGAAGATTTGGAGGCTAGTTAGATGCAGGGGTGTAGTTAGTTAAGACATCTGGCGTACACAACAGTGCAGGACCGAAGGGGACAGGCGAGGACTGTAGGCAGTTACCACTAGTTAGAATGGGAGACAGATATGCGGCTAGTTTGTAGCAAAAGGAACTTAGTTTGTCACTGTCAGGTTTAATGGGTTTCGAAGTGTTCTGTAGTTACAGAAATTTGGGAATTTTGCCCATCACAACTCATCTGGTAGGAGGTAACGAAATTATACGTCCACTTTTGAAAGTTACTTAGAACACAGGGTTCACACGGGTCGAGTCACAGGTTTCAGTGTTAGGTTATAGTTAGCCAATGGGAGTTTAGAATTTAAAATTTTAATTTTTGACCTATTAGCGATGGTTGAAATACGAGTGTGGCCACTTAGAAGGTGTAGAAAATTTGAGAGAGGGAGGAATTTTGAACCAGGGAGCCAGCCGGCGGTTGCTGACGCCAGAGGAGACGCTGTTTGGACTTCTTGGTTGTCAGACACATACGAAAGAAAGCTTAACTTGAAATGTGCTACGAACAGTACAAACAAAAGGTAATAATTTAATTCACTGCCTCGACTAAAAGAAATAAAAATTATAGATTCGGCGTAAACTTTGATTAGTAACAATAAATTTGTGTGATTAACTATCGACGTGTTAAGTAGTGCTTCAGAACACCTAGATTCCCTGTAATGAAGAGACATGTGAAACCGACTGAAGAAGCTAGCAGGAAAAGAGGAGGAGCGGTTATAGAAATGGGCTCATTGCAAGACCTTCTTGAAGAAACACCATTACAGAACAAAGCGCATATACCCCTGTGCCCGAATAGGATTCGAATACGCAACCGCGTGATCACAGGACACGGCAAAAGCCAGTGTCACACGGCAAGCAATCGATTATAACACGTCTTGAAAGTCATGACAACCTAATTTGTTTCCAACCTGTAACTTCTCTGTTTATTTGGAATATCTCACAAAATACTCTTCATTCATTACTGCATTAACCAAAGGTATGAAGACCTCAACATGCCCCATTTGTCCTGAATACCATTTTGATATCCCAGCGCTATACATTGACCACTAATGCACGCGAAGGAGTAGGTCGTCTTCACTTTTCATCTCAAGTGCAACTAATCGACAGTGCACGAAACAGACAAGACGCAGACACGATGAGATCCGGTGCTCCCGTCAATGGTCCATAACAGCGCGGTCACAACACCCACCGCTCTAAGCAACACGTCCCAAAACCGTAGCACGCAAGCTATGACAGGGATTTCCACTCAAACTTACTATCAAGAGAAAATGTACTTTACACAAAAAAAAAAAAAAAAAAAATTAATCCATAGATTGGAAACCCTTTATTCTTTAAATCAGGTAAAATAAATTCTGAGAAAAGAAGCCAGCAAAGTAAAATACCGTGAGACACCTGACACCTATTCACAGTTAGTCTCCCACAACGAAACGGCATGTTGCATAACCACACGATATTAAAATTCTTGACGCAAAAGGCAAAGGTAAAGCTGTCCCTGTACACGCCAAGAGAGCGTTTGGGGGGAGTGAAGTATAGTTCCAATCATTCATAATTTCGGTACTAGATTGTGGTTTGTGGTGAGCTTCACGCTCCGGTCGCTTAGCGTTTCACAAACTCCATGACATACATACTTTCTTGAAACACTGGTAGTTACTTAGAAGGCAAAGAAATACTACTTATAAGGAATCCACAGTTCATCATTGTATTCATAAAATTCCGATGCTGTATACCACCTTCACACAGTCTAATACAACATACGATTATTTATAACTTTAAAGATTACCATCTTATTGGATACGACGCGGCAGCCCGTTCCTCCAAAAAGGTGATACATTTTTACCAGACTAGACGGCTTCACGTCCCAGAAGGCAGAAATCTTCAACGTCAACGTCACGAAAATTTCAAACCTCAAATGTATCCTTTCATTTCCAAAATAGCCTATCCCACTGAGGTTTTCCAGCAGTATGTTGCATGCATTTCGTCCAAGCACGCGCCAATTTTAATTTCCCCATTAATGCATTTATCGGTCCTTCAAGGAAATCGAACACAATGTCCGTATAAATGCAGCACGTGTATTGCTCGTGTGATACAAAATAAACAAGCTTCTGTATAGTAGATTTTTCAGCTCTAAATTACTGTCGCTGGTTTACGTATTTAAATTACTGAACGCACCATCTTGCATGTCCTGCACGACGCATCTTTTGTAAAAGCATGCTGGTGTGCGATATTGCCATATATACTGACAGGCCTACAATTTCAAGGCTGAAAACGCTAGTCCTGGACCCCGCAGCTCCGATGTCGCTGCTTAAATTTAAAACGTAACTTACTCGGTCTATCGCGAATTGCATTAAACTAATTTCGTTAACGACGCCTGGTACTACAGGGCAGTGCAAAAGCTGGTTAACATTATGAAGTGGTTGGTTCCGAAAGATGAAGTCACTACGTCTAATTTACAATAATCCCTAATCCAATCGCTGTATTACGTTAATGGAATTCTGGGTTTTAATTTGTGTACACACCAAAGGATAGACACTTGCTGGGAATGTGGCTGTAAGGGCATCCGACACCCGACTTTTAGCTTCCTGAATGCAATTCCGGCTCGTCATTTTGTCGACACTTCATACTCAGTGTCTACGTACGTATTAGGCGTAGGTGGTACCAGCGTCACTCCCAACGAAGTTCATGCGTCCACCAAGTTCTTGTTAAGTACGCAGGAACCTGACAGTTAGGAGTTTGGAATGGCCTCCAGTGACATAACGTTTGTACCAATCGATACGCAGGATGAAATGTGGAAATGACGTATACATACATACATATATACATACATACATACATACGTATATACATACATACGTACATACATACATACATAGGTACAGAGACAAGCAGCCAGTTTTCGTTAATTCTTCTCATTAGCTGCTCCTTTTTCCTCCAGAGAAAGGTAAAAGGTAAAACAATCCCATTGCAGACCTGGACAGGCCCTTAGGGTTACAGGAGGTTGAAGTTCCCACAATTTCTACACAATCGGCACATGAAGGTGGTAAGGTTGTCAGCCATATGCACCGGCCGCCTTTACCACCCAGGAAATATTCCTGGTACTCAGTTCTGCCAGAGGCTGAGTCGACACCAGAGCCATAGTGTGGCCGGAAGAATTACGTCAATGAAAATTCCAAAGAAAGGAAAGTAGTCTAAAAATCAAATCTGATTTAACGCAGTCTAAAGGGTGGCGGCAGCTTGCAAAACAAACATCTAATGGTGCAGCATACGGCGTTTTGTATTTTAAATGCCGAGGTAGTTCAAGGGAAAGCACGTCACCGCTATGATAATGTCATGAATAAACCCACGACCCTGTGCTCCAGCACTCATATAGAGACGTAACATGACGTCACAGCACAATATTGCACAGCACACGCACAGTGGTCTTCCACTAAACAACAGGCGTATGAGTACTCATCACGTCATTCCCAGGAACTCTTCCTCCGGGCCGTGATATTGCAGTACACAGAAACGACAATCACACAGGCGAAAAAATCCTGCATACTCTCAACGGATGCATCGCTTTTGCGGGAAATGAGTTCATCGCGATAAAGTCAGTTGATTTCCGCAAGTCTTCTACAGACATAAAGCTAAATCGGAAACGCAATACAATACTTGCCAACCATTATAAACGCAGCAAGGTGTCTTCGCACTGCCTTCCCTGAAAAACTGTTCGTATTCACACTATACCATTCCTAGTTGTCTTTATTTCTTTACGTGCAGAAAAAATTGACAAGCAAGTACTACGTAATAGTTTTTATTAGCACCACCGCATGACGAGACAGAATAGCAATGGTGTAACGCAGTAAAGGTCGAATACAAGTTATATAGGCCTATTTAAATTTCTCGAACGTGTACGTTTATACAACCACGCAGCGATGTTGAGCGAATTTATTCAGTGCTACCTGAGCAACAAGGTAACTGCAAACCTCCCGGCTCCACCCGTCCACAAAGAAACAAACAAACAAAAACAAACACAGGTGTATATAAACATAAGGCCACATGAATGCACACGATAACTCACGAGAAAAACAAACGTTCTGCTGTGTGCAGGAATCAGACTCAGGAGCTAAATAACGAATTATTTTGAACGACACAAGTGTAGCTATAATGCAAACGTTTCAGTCTACTTTCAACGTCGGAGAGCTGTGCGTTTATGCATCTTGCCTTTCTTTCATCTATCGAAGTGAAAGATTTTCACAAAATGTGATATAAACGTTATGCCATTGGAATCCAACCAGACCCCGTACCTTGTAACTTCCTACAATCAGTCATAACATCAACGCGACAACTTGTGTAGTAACAGGGAGTGAAGCGCCCCTGAATATAGGACCCTAAAACTTTGTAGCGGCAAAATAACAGATCTTTTAAAGATAAGCAAATTTCGTAAAGGTAGTATTTTTTGTAAAATATAAAACAACAGCACGGTGGCCATGCCAAAATCGTGGTTCGGCTTTTAGCATAATAGTGAGGAAGACAGAAATATGAAGTCTTGTACCAAATTGGTTAAGAACACGGTTCACAGTGTGTTGGCGGAAATCCTGTTTATAAGCAGAGAGTCACAAACTTCGAACCGTGCTAATCTTTGGCATTACATCCCAGGTATCAGAAAAATTCAGTGCCCATAAAGTTGAACTTAAACTAAAACAACAACACTATCAACAATTCGTAAGATGCTTAAAATGAAAGCAAGAGAACTCAGACTTAACCATCTAAGTACACCAGCTAGCTACCGCAACAGCTACCTTGCATTTTACATCGGATTATAAGTACACATTACGCAACATACAACATCTGCGACAAAGGCCACACGCTCGTGAAATAGGCATAATTAAAATATTCCAGTCTTCCGAGATATTACGCCATACAGACTGGTACAAAAGGAAGCAGCACGCTTCCCCGAAACGTTGTATCTACATACCAGTCCACACGGTATCATGCCAAAAGACTTCGTATCTTCATCAGCACCGCTGTCAGAATCTCAAATGTGGTAGGTTTTATGCGTCCTGACAGCACCCATATTTTAACCGTTGAGCAATACTACTTATGCACGGCTCAAAAACAGTATCCAGGCCTTGAACTCTTAAGCATCACTTCTGCCTCCACACGACCTCACAGTGGGCAGCTATATCCATGAAGTGCACTTCATACATTAATCAGCCGCCGGAACAAGGCCACTTTCCCTTAATCTTGAACTGAACAATGACTCGCCTCGTGGGTTGGATGGTGTCAGCAGTCAATGCTTTCCATATGCCTCGAGAACCAACCCAAAACCTACGTGCATACATGACGCGCAGAGGAGTAGGGTCTGACTTCCAAGCGCAGAGATCATCAAATTCTGGGACGGTTATGCAAACGCAGCTGAAGAACATGGGAAATTCAACAAACGAACTCCAAACTCCAAAGAACAAAGTCCTTCTTGACAAGCTAATAGTCGTCAGTCACGAACCCCACCCCCCTTCAGAGGATACGAAGGTTCATTAATCAGATCAGAAGACCCCGTCAATGGTAGCCAAATGACTCCAGTTCACACCCTCAGGTCCCACTTATTTGCGACCCGTTTCAATATTATCGTCTAATCTACGGTTAGGTCTTCCAAGTGGTCTCCTCTGTGCTTTCAGATCAAAACTTCAGTGAATTTAAGCGTCGAATATATGGTGCAATGCAATTCGCCTTAAATCTTTCCAAAAGCGAAGTTTCTCCATAGTGTAACAGTGAAATCAGTCTCTTCAGAATATTCTATACAATTTTGTCAATGCCTGAATACACTCCCGATTCGAATCGAGATGGAACAGCTGAAGATACAAAAACCTTCGGTCTTTGAATGAGATTTAAATGTTAGTGACATCTTGACAGTGTTGTCAGACCTCCTGACATTACTGAGCATTCCAATTCAGACTGCGGAATTTTCTCTACTGCACTAAGTAGAAAACATTTCAAAGATTTCATTAGAGTTTAAAGTTACGGCAGACGGAGAGGTTTTACTTAAGAACAACGAAGAGCTGAATTAGTTTAACGGACTATCGCATTACGTGGTTCATACGGAGACAAATTACGGCTACAGGTATCCTTTAAAAACCGGGGTTGGACGTTTAAATTTTAGCGCATCATATGTAAAACGTGAATATTATATAAACAAAAAAGATAATATGATGAAATACACGGCACTTTGTGATGGGGCCGGGGGGGGGGAACAAAGACTGTGCAATATGTCTTAAAGTGCAAGCAGTATTCTTGTCGGCTAAACGTATCAAATACAGTTGAACTCGGTTATAACGTCATGAAAGGCACTGCATATTTTGTATCGTTACAAACGAGTGTTGTTATAACCCGTGAATACGAGTACAATGTTATGTTTAACAGTAATGAATTAATTTGTACCACAGAAAATCTGACGTTACAGACGAGTTGTCGCATTAACCGATGTCGTTATAACCGGGTACGACTGTACTTTTCTTGGTGTCTATCCATACTTGCGTTCTGTATACAGAACGGCCGGAAGTTACGCGGTAGAATATTATATGCCCGAAATGGTGTCACCTGCATACTCCATAGCATGTACAAGCAGCGAGCAGTATGCTAACGGACTTGACCATTCTTCCAGGATAATTCAAGGCACAGTACATACTGTAAGCAACAATGCACAGCACAAGACTTGCAAGTACCACTCACACCACGCACACATATTATTCAAAGGCATTCTCCGCTATTTAACAACCGCAAAGCAGACTTTCACGCACTGCTTGCTGATGCAAGCGTTGTGGCGGCACAAATAAAGACTATTTATTCTTCCCATCACTAACCTTTTAAAGCCTAATAGCATGTAAAAGTATCAGGTGCTGTGACAGAACTTCCCGAAAATAAATGTCGGAAGAATTCTCCGAATTAAATGGGCTCCTACTTTCTTCGTCATTATAAATTTGATTTCTTACTGTCGTGAAGGAAAAAACACGAAAAAAGTGACAATGGAAATGGCACAACAGTCTACTGCAGCGTCTATGGTCAAAGCCTGAAAGCGAGCAGCAGAGCCACGCAATAAGTTCGATAAATTTATACCTAGCATCACCACAACAAGTTGCTTATCTTGTTTAAGTGCTCTGTCGAAACTCCTTACTACAGACACAGCACACACCGTCTTACGAGCGGATTAAGTGTCTAACGGCCTGTCACTTTTCAACAGCGCCGGCCCTGTTCACACAAAATCTCAATTTATTTTTTTCTTTAATCCTGGCTGCCAATGTGATCACAGTTCTTTCACGCTATGAGACAGAGCAGATAAAGTTGTCCCTGTGTCTAAGCACCACACCACGAACATGTAGGGGAGGGGTGGAGGTAGAGTCGGGCACACTAGACCAGCAGTTCCCAAACTTTTCGCGTTTGAGACCCTCTTCTTAAATTTAAAGAACTTCGCCGCCCTCGCGGACCCCCGCACGACTACAGTCGTATTAACCAGGGAAATACACAGCGACAAGGAACTACAGCAGAATCTCGATATTTCGTGGTACACGGAATTGACGTTGCCTCGGATTACCGGAAAGCGCGGACTACATAAATTACGATACTAGAGAACATATGATTACGTATACAGTATGATATACACGTTATATCAATACGTACTATGTATATAACACTGTACCAGAACATCAATGTATACACTAGCACAACAGCGCAATAATAATAAAATACACCTTCCCTCACACTTAAGATGCAAGGCACACATAAAAGGCTAAAAGAAAGTACAGGGAAGCCCCAAAAACAACCCTGCACACACAGAGACGCACTTCAACCGAATGCTGTACCACATACACAAACGACCTTGACTATGTCGCATCGGCTCGGCCCAAAACGAACCTCGAACAATAGGGACGCAGAGAATCGAGGAATGTATCGTATATAAACACAGTAACCGTCGTAAATGATTGTACATTCTATCAGTCACAACAAAAACAGGATAAAAGAGGATACCATGTGACGGATGGTGAAGGGAGGCTTTCACTACGACCCTAAGTGCATTCAGGGAGCCCCTCGAATAACCCCACAGCTTCACCGCCTACAGGTTGTTTGTTAATCACTGTCCAAGACGAAACTGGTCGGCTTCCCTATCAGACAAACGGCCCCTGTGTACCCACTGGATAGGAGGCTGCGGGAGCCCCAGCGCAGGTCTAAACATGATGATAAAAGATAAAGCTGTTCCTAAGAGCAATCGAACTCGCTGGTCCCCGCAGCCATTCATTCATTAATGACAAGGCAGGGAAAGCAATTAAAGCGTTATTCGTTTCGTCGACAGTTTTCTGTTTCTTTTACCAATGATTAGGTCACGCTTCACGATATCCAGGCAAAGCAGCTTCAGACAAAAACCTCGGAGACAGCATGAACAGCAGACTGAACTCACGTTGACGTCTCAGCGGTACGATTCTTCTGCTGTCTGCTGAATTGCGAAATCAGTGACGAAACTGTTACCTTTAACTGCGCAACTACAAATTCCACAAGCCTTAATCGGCGACGTAATCAATGATAAAGACGGTCCCGTGGTTTAAAACCCAAAATAATGTTTATGCTCAAGGCTTACAAAACGCTGACCGCCGGTGTTTAGCAACCATACAACCGGTGGACTGAATACGTGCACTGAAACACGCCTTCTCGTTAAGTGACACCTGCACATAACTATCGTACCAACTTCCATAAAATATATGGGATATTAATATAAAACTTTAAATCGAAACCCTGTATTTCAAGGTTAGTCACACCTAAGCACAATTAATCCATAAAATGCGAAATCCGCGCTCAAAGTACAAATCAACTGATGCGGCAGATAAATGAAGAACGAAAGACTTAATATCACGGTAGGAGAACCCGAAAGACTCAGCACAATCAACACCAGAGACCGTCCCTGGACACAATGCCGAACCAGTCCTAGCCTCTCCGGCTCTCCCACTCCTCCCCATTATCTTGTTTTACCAAGTAGACGTTTTCTACAAGGTTTCTCCGCCAAAATTCTGTATGTGTTCCGCCCAATCCCCCGTCCCCACACACACATCATCCTACATGCTGAAATTTAAAACAGATAACCACAACACAAAAACATCTATACGTCAGATCTACAAATCATGCGGACTACGACACCAACGTACAGACATGACGAGTACAATGAGCACACTACGGGAGAAGCTAAAAGTCGCTGTGCACCTGTGAAAGAGGGGCGCTGCGCTGTACCAGAAGTGGAATAGGCCCCACATAAAACTTTAGAGCTTGTCTACGAATAGAAGCTTGTCCACAGGCCCGTGGGGACACTTCCAACATTTTATCACCCTTACTTCCGCTCTACCACATACCCTACTTCCGACAGGTGCACAGGGGCTTTTCCCTCACCCTGTATAAACGTAAAAGACAGTTTGCCATGAACTGGTTTCCGAACCTGTGGGTTCAAGAAGCCATGACCGTCAGCACCCACACAACATAGAGGTGAGTGGAAAGTCGATCTGAAACCCCACATACGGTAAGAACTTGTGGCCCTTCTGAATCACTAGACATGCGACACACGCGGGGATTCTCTCGTCTCCAAGCATGAATCACCGTTCACAGCGCTTACACAATGTCCGCGTACTCCAAGGACAGACACTGTGAGCCCATTACGTTTCTTTCGTGGCCCACACTGTCTCTTTTGAGGTTTCTAGATCACACACAGACACAGTCACACACACATACACACACACACACACACACACACACACACACACACTTGGTAGGTCCGCCTGAACGAACGAGCGATCAGCCCGTCGCAGAGGCCGCTACCTACACAACACACAACAAACACAAGAGACGAATAACCATGCCCTCAGCGGGATTTGAACTCACAATCCCAGCAATTGAAGGGCTGCAGGCATACGCCTTAGACCACGGGTCTCCATCCCGCGGCCCTCCATCTTGTATTATGCGGCCCGCAGCCACATTTCTAAATTGTGTATATACTATAAAAATTACACAACAATTTAAGCAGTTAGGTATACCACTTACTGCTATTTGTCTACGTGCGGCCCGCGAACCAGCTCGCAGTAACCGGTGTGGCCCTTTGCCATAAAAAGTTCCGAGACCCATGCCTTAGACCTCACGACCACAAGGATCGGCCCTACTGGAACACAGTAACTTAATTTCGTGACGTAACACCTACCCACACATTCTTATACTTCGGACCAGAACCAGTGTTAGTTATTACTGCAGCTTAGTAACGCTAATTCAGAAACGCTGTCTGAAACAAAACTCTGATTAAAAGTAAAACTGTGCATATCGAAACAAAATTCTCAGGTCACTAGAATATACAGAGTGACTGTTACCGCAAAATGGCCCACAATAAACACAAACTATTTAACGCGGAATCGGAATCGAAAACAAGAATTAAACTGTTAATGGTCACCGCGAATCTTAATGTCCTGTTCCTCTAAGTTCATTCTATTCATTGTTGCACTTCTGGCATTTGTCTGAATAGGGGCATCCATGTCAGAAATAGGAAACACTGAAACTCGAGCATAACACTTGCATAACGTCTTTTAATGGACGACTGCAAAAATAATGCACGGTGTCAGTTTGTTCTGGTCCATTTATAAAAACGGAGAGAGTTCAATTTCTCGATGAAAACCTAAAAACGAGGAGCAGGATGAAACAGCAAAAAGACAATATGCGTTAAGTTTGGAGAATCAGGTATACGTAATGAAGAGCTGAAAATGAACCCCAGGGGGGGGGGGGACAATTTGCAATTTCATTTCGTTACGTCAATCAATGTTGCTTGTGATCAAAAGCAGGCCGATAATGTAACGTCACACGCTTGAAAAGCAATTACCTCGGTACAGGGCAGGTGTTGGCGAACTATGGTCCGCGAAAAATGCAACCCTGCCAGCAGCGAGGCTTACACATTATCCATATACAATACTCCCCATCACTGATTTGTCACCTCTCATGCAGAGCATAGATAAACAGCTGTAACGCAAAAATATACGACAACAGATAAGACAGTTTTAGCGGAAATTCAAGGTATACGATCCATAATGTTCGCATTTACTGCTTGCAATTAACCTTTTAAAGCCTAGCGGTAACTTTACATACGACCAGGTTTAACATTAAAAAAATCTACGTAGTGCCCACATTGCGTTTGTGTGTTTTGTACGGATCTCAGAACAAACAGCAATTTTTGCCTTATAAAACATTAAGAGACTGGTTTTTATAACCGAAGTGGAGAGTGTTTACAGCGCGGTACGCACAGAGTCCTTATATAAAACAGTCACGCTTCGTCTTTAAAGGGTTAATACGTCCGGCAAACACCACTTCAAATTCGGTTTCATACGACACCATGAGAACATCAGGTTTCCAGGTATCCAATGCAAGTCACTCTAAATGCAATTCTTTTACATTTTAGTACATTTATAGCCAGTTATTCTCATCCCACGGTACGCAAAGGTACGGCGTACCAGCACCTTTAGTGATGAGGTGCATTACACGAATATTACAAATTCAGAACTCCGGGGGGGGGGGGGTTCATACATTCAGAACTCGGAAAAAAAACAGATCTTCGTGTTTTTTTCCAGCTGTACTATCATAACATGAAACAAGAATTATCAACAAATATTTTCCCTTACTTTTAAACAAGAAAACAGAGGACATATTCAAGTTTATTGTTGGGTGTTTGACTGTTTTATACATAATTTGTTGACTGTTTTATACATAATTATTCAAGTTTACCTGCTGTCGGGGAGTAAGTACCGACAACTTTTCCCTTAAAACAAAACCACTGTTTATAACACACGTTAGGTTAATGCGAAAAAATGACACACTCAAGACAATATATTAACCCTTTACAGACGAAAAGTGTGTTTTATATAAAGACTCAGTCCGTACCGCGCAGTAAACACTCTTCCTCTTGGTTATAAAAACAGTCTTTTAATGTTGTATAATACAAATGCCGCTGTTTGTTCTGATATCTATCCAAACACATAAAGGCAATGTGAGCGGCATGTAGAATTTTTTAATTTTAAAACTGGTGGTGCGTAAAGTTACCGCTAGGCTTTAAAAGGTTAAATTACTACAGTCGACACGACTGTGCAACTTACTATAAAAAGTAATACTTGTCTCTATAGACGCTATTTGTTACAGCCCTAAAGGGCCATGATCATATAAAAAAGATTATAGTTAAAACACTTATAACAACCAGCCTTCTTTACGTGTTTATACTTTCTCGCCTGATGATAACCCTTTAAGGCTGAAACATGTAGCGTTCATAAAAGCAAGTACTGTTTTTACAATAAAGTGCAGTTGTATCAACTGTTTATATTGTTCAATGGAACATAACGGGAGGTCCTGGGTTAAACAAAGACACATTTAAAAACTTCTGAAATACAAAATGTTCCTTGCAAGATTCTCCAGTCTACGGTCACACCGAAATTTCCCCATCCGATCCGGTGGTACAAACCAAGCAATAGCGCAGAAATGTTACAGAATATTGTATGAAGCTATAATCAGTATAGTCATAATTGACCTGAGTCGCACATCTTGCATAAACATCGCATATCTGCTAACACTCGTACATTGCGTTTTAATACCCAGAATTATCAGCCCAGCACAATGGTACACGTCAGGCCTTAAAAGCGCAAACCACAGGCTCGGAATTTCAATCCCACTCGAGGCATGAGTGAATGAACACACGTCTGTGGGCCGATACTCCATCCACATACAAGAAAAAAGATTCTGAGAAGTTATGATGCCCATTCTTCTTCATATGATTCATTCCACATGGTGAGCCGAAAAAGGTAAAACTGCCCCTGTGCTTAATTACGCAGCACGCCATGATGGTAGGGGGGAAGGAAGGACATGTCCACGAATTTTTAACCTTTACCCCTGGGAAGCAGCTCCTGGTACTCATCAAACGAAACGCGAAGTGGGATTCCAAGCCGATATGAACACTTCGCAGAAACAAAGTCTCATGCCTACGCCGGGAATAGAACGTATCATCGGTCGTCCAGCCCGTAGCCACTACACCGATAAGGGTCACACAAGTAACTGAATTTTGTGATTTACTTCTGCACATGACTACAATTAGTATGGGATCTGACATAAAGTTGCTAAATATAACCTCCAATTTCGCAAACTCGTTATGTTTGCACATCAAGCACCTTTAATACACGACTTGCTGATCTGTTTATGGTTCACCTTCGTTCAAAAGTCACTACAGCCAACCAAAAACTGATATCTAAACACGAGTTCCATGTTGTGATGTCATACATCTTACTGCCACTACGTTAAAAACCTTAATAAAAGTTGCACATTTTTCCAACAGCTGTTAACAATACACAATTCCAGGGCTCTACATACAGCGTGAGTATCGCTCGCACCCCCCGAAGTTTCCTAGGCCACTTGTTTGTACTACGGAGTAGAAAACTATACAGTACAACATTAGGGAGGGTGGGACACAGGACACAGCACTACAAACCTGACACTTATTTCGTAACAAGACAAGGTACCTGGACTAATGCACATATTGGTATACAAAAATCCACACAAAATCTCGTGACAGCAACCCTCTACATCATGCCGCCATTTTAACAGCTTGCTAAAAGCACCCTACGAGGTCAGACGTAACCTCCAACAAAGGGACCTAAAGCCATAAAAAGACACATGGAGTTCCCACTGGTCTACTCCCACTGGTCACGAATCAGTGGGGTTTTTTAAGTACTACCGAAATTGCAAGCATCTTCCCCAATCTCTTCCTCCATGCCGTTCAGTGCATCCTCTGATGCACCGACACACTCCTAAGAGTACCTGGTGTCATAATCCACAGCAGAACATGAGTTCCTTGGAATTTCACGCACTGAGCGTAGGAGATATTGAACGGCTTTCTGCCGCTACTCGACTGATCTTCCTGAACACAGACGCGCTGCGCTGTCCTGGAGGCGGGACGGCAGTGTATTACGGTATTTTTTCACATTATAATCATCTGGAGTATTACAAAGTCTTATAGTCAGGTACAGAGGCACCAAAGTTTCCAGAAACATGCTGCCTCCATTCGCAGTCTTCAGTCCTCAATATGGAGGCACCAGCTACGCCGGAACGTTGGTACCAGCCACCAGACTACAACACAAACTCACAACCCAGAAGACCACAGCATGAATTTTCACTCGCGTGAAAACCTCAAACCTTCACAGTGCAGGACTAAGCTTCTCGTTTATGGGGCTACGTTTTGCACGTACTTAACAGTCGAACTCGGTTATAACGTTATTAAAGGGACTGAATATTCTGTGTCGTTATACGCGAGCGTTGTCTAACCGAAAAGCATGTTATAGTTGACACTGAGAAATTAATTGGTACCACAGAGAACATGACGGTATAGACGAGGTGTCGCATAAAGCGATGACGTTATAACCAGGTTCGACGGTATTTGTTTCGAAGAAAGAAACGCGTAGTGTCTGGCAGATTTCAAGGCTTCGCCCACTCGATCTTCTTCAGATAAGAACAGTAGGTTGACAAATTGGCACCAATTTTTTTATATCCTGATTAACGGTAAAATGCATAATCTGAACAGACAAACTGTTGGCCTTCACAGCATTCAATTTGACTTAAACAGGGAACGCGGCATGACAGGCATGCATGCATATCAACTTGGAACATGGGAGCCAACCCAGCATTTGCTTGAAAACAGAGAACGGCGAAACATTTTAACCCGTGTCACATCACCATGGAAATGCGCATCGTAATTTAAGTAAATTAAAAATAAGTCCGTGGCCGATTTGGCGAGATCGCGTATGGTGACAAGCGTAGAACTACTACACCGAGTTCTTCATTTCGGTTTGCCAGAAGCTAAGACATCTTGCGACAAAAGTAAATACAACCTCCCTCCCCTGTTGACTCTAAGTAAGCACACACTCAGAATTCAAAATAACAGTTATGTATTAAGTATGTTAGGAGGCGCCTCTGCCAGTAGGACTATGGATCCTTTGCCTGATGAGAATTAACCCGCGCACATTCCTTACATTTCCTTTCTCACAGCAATGCAGATGTCTCATAACAAACAGTACAATTAAACTGATAACGCTCAAAAAGCTTTTTTCTATCTTTCCCCGCAAAATACGTGTAAAGTAGGTCATACTCGGAGTAACGAACATGCTCCGGTCTGGAGAAGTGTTTACCCACAATCCAAATCCTATTATTACCTCCATGTGTTTCAAATAACAAATCAGACCTCGTATCAAATACCACAGTGGGTAGAATAGCATAGTCGGTATAGCGACTTGCTACAGAGCTGGACGGTTCGGGGTGCGAACCCTGGTGGGGACAAGAGATTTTCTCTTCTCCACACCCGTCGAGACCAGCCCTGAAGCCCACCCAGCCTCCTGCACAAGGGGTGGCAGGTCTGTTTCTGGATAAAGTAGCCGTGACGTCGCGTTGTAACCCTCCCTCCATCTAAAGCCGAGGTTCAGACTGGGTAGAGCTGCACCGGTGTTCCTGCTGTGTGCCCTCAAGACGTTATAGTAAGACACTTTATCTTTCTTTTACCAAATACCATAATTGTGCCAATATGCACCTGCATAATTTTTGTGCTTTGAAAGCAGCCGTCCACTATGCCCTTTCACAAATTTTATCCTGCCCAACACTAAACAAGCTGAACAGTTACACACTACAAAATCCGTAGTGAAGTAATGAAACAATACCCTAATACAGCAAGCATGCTGCAGAAAATAAAGTGGAGCAAATTGAACCAAAATCAAAAGGGATCGATTCTATTTGGTGTTCTAATGGCGTTCCAGACATATGAGTCTGGTAAGATTATCGAAGAATTTACTGCCTGTAATTATATTTCGAATCTCTCACGGACCTCCGTTTGACATCATGCTCACCTATTGCTGTCTGGCCTCAAGAAGCACCACTGGAATGCTAGTAATCAACCCCAAAGCTTTCAGAAATAACACTGGCTACTGAACAGCCAACAATTTAATTAGCACTGCAATGAAATAACAGCAATCAGCAGTCAAAATAAACATGCAGGTTATTTGCAAGTCCATCACAAACACAAATAATTGATCTGACCATCAGACTATCTTATCACATTACGGGAGAAAATAATTTTCAC
Organism: Coptotermes formosanus; assembly: GCA_013340265.1. Taxonomy (NCBI): domain Eukaryota; kingdom Metazoa; phylum Arthropoda; class Insecta; order Blattodea; family Rhinotermitidae; genus Coptotermes; species Coptotermes formosanus. The sequence goes on from BLKM01000900.1 coordinate 805,863, forward strand.
TTCAAATTTCGTCTATTAATGAGCCAAATTCATATTCAACAGCGGATATTTGATGCTAACTACAATACTGCGCTGCCTATTCTAGGTCAGTACGTTCAGTTATGCATCTCACTATAATATACCTCAAAGGACATAACAGCAAAAATGTTCAGAAACTTACGCATATCATCAGTACCACTGTCATAGTCCTTCTTGTTAAATTTTATTTCTCAGGTGTTTATTCGGTGCTTCTGACTGTTCGCCATCTCAGACGTTTAAGGGTCCACTATGCAGTGCTTTCCTTAAAATGGGCGCTGTTACAAGTACAACCGACTTGATCAGACGTAATGAATTCACAGCAACCCAAAAACTTGTTGATGTCTTACACTACTGTTGTGTCATGCCAGTGTTGGCTGCTCGCACACAACGGAAGTCTCAGTGTTTGAAAACGTTACAAACGTATTATTATTATTATTATTATTATTATTATTATTCACACTGTTAATGCTACCTTATCATGATGGTCACATCGTCAAGCGCATAACCGTTTAAGGCCCAGTGGCCTTTTTATGCATCATCAGGTTTAACGCGAAAAAATCTACATTCCGCCCACACAACGTACTTCTGTAATTTTTATGGATCTCAGAACAAACAGCAGTTACTTCCCTATACAACGTCAACTGTCTGTCTTGCATAATCGAGACGGGCAGTGTTCACTGCCCTGTGAAATTCAAGTTAATTTTCGTCTTTAAAGGGATAAATGCGTGTTCCCTGCGCGGCTTATCTGATGTTACAGTAGAACGAAAACAAAACCAATCATAGGACACAATACCAATTAACACGTATTTTACTGCCACGTCCCCAGTATACATTTCATATGACATTCCCATCTCCGTAACAAGCACAGTTATAAAACAGTCAATTTGTGCATGTCACGAAGGAACATGGGGGAGTGAAGGTATAGCTCCACTCATTCTGAACCTCAGAACTAGATGGCGGTGGGTTGTCAGCTTCACCTTATTTCCGGTACCATTCGATAGAAGGTTAAATGGTCCCAGAGCCTGTCTGGGTGTCTTGGACAAGAAAGAACTCCCTTGGCCCTGCCAGGACCCAAACCACTATAGCCTAGTGACTACTCAGCGCAGTAATTACGTTTATGTTATTCAGCTGCTCCTGGTATATGTAAAGTTAAATTGTATTGCTTCTGTTATGAGGATTAGAGCTTACTTTTTGTTTTTTCTCTTGTACTCTACCCATTCACAAAGCCAACTACACCAATTGTTATATATATATGCACACACATACACAGTATTTATATATTTATATATATACACACACACACACACACACACACACCACTGTTCCGGATATTTCTTCTAGCATTTCATGATTTCCATAACACCATGAAATGTTTAATAACTCTCATATCAGTAACACACAACAAACCTTTTAAAAGAAAGCCTACAATCACAACATTCCGCAAGACAAAGCAACAGCTAATTACAATCAACACAAAACATAAACTGCAGAAATGAAACATTCCTAACACATTTTAGCAGGCAAATTAGTTTATATTTTAGTTACATTTCTACACTAACCAATTTTAATTAACCTCTGTCAGGTGCACAGAGTGACCACGACTTGATGTCAGAACTTCAGCGAGTTAGACGTGGGGTCATTTCGAGTCATGAATGTCATACCAACTTTCGTCTCATTCTCAAAGATTATTGATTTATCATTCATTACCTGAATGTCTAAAAATGTGATAAAATGAAGTAGTGCTTTGCATACAATCTTTACTGCTGAAGTTACAATTTCTTTCTCTTTTTTCTTTCTTTTTCTTTCTTTCTTTCTTTCTTTCTTTCTTTCTTTCTTCCTTAGTCCTTCCATCTTCTACCTACTCGTTCACAGTAGGTGTCGAGGGATTTAGTAATTTCATTAGATCACACTCAAGCACACACCACAGTCGGCAGGACTTCTCTGGACGAGGGACCGGCCCGTCACAGAAACCTCTGACAACACGAACACTTACAAGAGACAAACATCCACGCCGCCGGTGGGATTCGAACCCACGACCCCCGCAAGCGCTCGGCCGCAGACCTACGCCTTAGGCCGTGTGGCCACTGGGATCGGCTGAATTTACAATTAACGTTCAAAATGACCACCTTCAGCCTCAATACACATCTTGGCATGTCTGTCAGTCAAACGGGAGCACCAGTCAGTTCATTAGGTCAGCCCATACTTTACACACATGCCAGCTTCCACAATGTGAATGGCCAATGCTGCGCATGTTTCTACTTTTTTTCCTGGCATAGAATATCCCACAGATAAGAATGTATGGGGCTGAGGTCCGAACATCTGGGTGGCCAAAGCTGTGGACCACCATAACCAACAATCCACAACGGAAGTCAGCGTTGAAATATGTTTTACAGACTGCCCAATTGTGTAATGGGGCTATGGAAGGCCACTTAGAAAACTTTTAAGTTTGGCAATAAAGACTCCATAAAGTACCTGCACACTGGTTCTTATTGTTTTGACGTGCTGGTAATGAACCCTTAAGAATTCTGCCTACGTTTACATGACATTACTGACTGGGATATAGCTTCAGGAACATGGCCCTAGTAACACTAAGTTAATCGGCCTGTTTGAATGTGTATGCATATGCGTATGTGTGTGCATGTGACACACATATACAATAAGCAGAGTGGACTTTTTGTAGCAGTACGCAAGAATACCCTCTAATGGCGCCTTTTTTTTAGGAAGGCTCCTATAAAAATGGGCTTAAAATCGTCACCAATTTTGCACTCACGCAAGCGCGAGCATAGCATGCGTGCATGCACGCGCTCGCTCACACACACACACCTACACACACTGCACCAAGAACACGTTAAATGTATTCTACCAGAGATCGTATTTTAATGTGACAGCGAAAAGAAATTCGGTTACAAGCTGACCGTCATGCCATTCCTTGTTAAAAGGAAAGTCAAAAATACTGTACGAAGTATGTCCCAAGATGGTCAGTTTTCGAGATACACCGTCATCGTCAAAGATGATAAGGTATCATCAAACTATCTAACAATGGGCTCCTCGTAGTTACAGCGCGTTCACCCATTGCGGGGCATCATCCCCAGTGTGCTGGAACCCAGTTGTGTTGAAACCTGCCTCACAGCTAGTGGCACATCTTCAAGCAGCTCAGGTAGGAAGACTCTCAAGAAAATTACGACACCGTTGAGCAGTCAGTCAATCAGGTAGCAGATTTTGAACAACGACAACGTCCCTGACTATACCGGCCCAAACGCTCACGCTGAGGCGGCCTGATACCCAGACGTTCGAGGATGGCATGAGGATTGTCCCATACACATAGGTGACTTTTGTGGACGCTGAACAAACCATCACAGAATTTTGTGTAAAAACAGCTCATATGCAGTGTTCAGGGCCGCTGAAGGCGGGTTCGGGTCCCTGTGAAATAACTGTTGCGCTCCCCCCCCCCCCCCCGGAGAGGGTGGCCGCCTAAAAATGTTCACACTACATCGGAAAAACTGTCAATTCAAGAGTGACTTGGGCTTGGCCTGAAAAGGTTAATTTGCAAATCGACACTCGGCCCTTGGTAATTTGAACCGGTCTGGCCCCCCACCCCCACCCC